>JAAGNO010000796.1:58865-80609 GCA_033439905.1 Ceryle rudis
CTTTGAAAAAAAAAAATGTCAGGACTATTTGATCTAATGCTGGATATGTAAAATACGTATAACATGGCATACTCATCCTTAGGTGCTCATACACAGAAGCATGGGTATTTATGTTTGTGTTTGGAATAAAACAAGTCAAGTACCAAATTAATTAGCTGTTCATATAAATGTATATTCAGCTATCTATTTATGCAAAGCCCTGTGCAATGGTATTGCCAAAGACAGTGAGAGTTCCCTGAAAGGAAAGAGAGGAAGCCACACAGGGCAGGACAAAGTGGAGTTCACCGTGTGCTGAAATCAATGGAAAAAACAGAGGATCTAAATTGTTGATTTTAAGTTTTTCTTTCAGCCTGGAAAGTCACCCTATAATAAACATGAAACATAATGCTGATGTATTTTATCTTGTAAAGACGTACAGAGAAAATGAGTTAATCTTACAGCTGGGTGGGGAGGGAAGGGGATTCCTAATTGTCCAGATCTGAAAAACAGGTTGGAACATTATCCTTTCATCACTGCAGTGGGGTTGCACAAGCAAACGAACCAAGACCAGACCACGCAGTTTGAGCTGCTTTCTGAATGGAGCCCAGTCCCCATTCTCACAGCAGTGCTGGCTTCTCAACAGCAGCAGTGGTAAAAAGATCTCATGGGTGGTATCCAAAGGAATTCTGGAGTGAACAGGCCTTGTAGCATTGTCCTGCAATGGAATTGAAATTTCATCTCATGCTTCTCCAAAGTGACTACAAATCTAGCTTCCCAATGAGATCTGCTGATCTTCCAAGTAAAATTCCACCTAAACTGCGTGGCAGATTTAACTGTTAGGTGTTATTTTATGCTACTTGGCTTTTTGGTTTTGAGACAGATAAAGACCAAGAGTTTCATATGCAAATAACTTCTGACCCTAGCATATTAGCCTCAGAAAACAGTGCTCCTTCAATTTCTTTCTCTCAAACTTCAGTTGTGTTTCCCCTTTCTTTCCTTTGTGCCCTGCTCAAGATCTGGTCTTGCCTTCTGCCTACAGAACATCTTGTGTGTCTTTCTTGATTAAAATAAAATTTAAAAAATCAAGAACTGCCTTATGTTTTTGCAACTGCATAGCTCTTCTGGTGATTATGCACTGTGTACGTTAGAGTCCCATAGAAGTCATTACATTTTAAAACAACATATATGTAGATTACACCTTTTCAGGGGACTAGTATATCTGGGTCAGCATTTGTTTAACCCTTTAGCAGACAATCCTAATACAGGGTTTTACAAATGCCTGTGCAGGTAGAATATAAGGGGACCTTTTTCTATCTGACAGACAGTAATAACCTTTCCACTCTGAATGCATGGGGCAGCCAAAGTGAATCCAGGAAAGAATAGTCTTCTCATATCATCACACTGAGATTACAACACTGGTCATACAAAATTCAATATATATTGCACAGATCTTGGAACTGACAGGATTTTTAACCTGCTTTGGCTTTTTAAACCCAATAGAGGTGTCTGAATAAACTTGAGTTAAATATTTAGTTGCTTGTATTTTTGGTCATTCTTAAACTGATGCGATAAAAAAAAAAAATTACTTGAGCATACATGCAAAACACAGAAAGCCATATGAGCAATAAGTAGAAAAATGCACTTCCTCTGTAAACATCTGTGTTTTAGTCTGCACAAGCTATTAACATTAGCCATGGCCAACTGCAGGAGCTGTTCTGTTACCCACAAATGGCTGCAAAGGTGCATTCCTTCATCCCGATTCCTGCCAGCTCTAACTTCTGCCACTGCAGCTCTCCCCACTTCTCCAGCACTGCGACATTCCAATGCAAGCAAAGCCAGTCCCAGCCAGTTCACTATCAAATGTGAAGTTCATGTTTTCCAATTATTCCATCTAAATTCCTATATGAATTGAGATGCCAAAACAAATCAGAAAAAAACAACAAAACAAAAACCAAACAAACAAACAAACAAAAAACCCAAAACACCTAAATCCAAGCCATCTTACCAATGATCTTATGCATCTGTCTTCATGCAAATAAATAAGGATGGAAGAGACCAGAGATGTCTAGAACCTTTCAAAGTCACTTCTTCCTCCCTCCCTGTGTAAAAGTATTAAATTTTGCTATGGGGGCAATAGGCAGACGATAACTTTTAGAAGTCTTTTCCCTGGAATAATTACTTTGCTACTTTTCAAAAGGCATGTTCATTTTGCCAGTGCATCTGATCTAGAGGGATGTTATTCTTCATGACTCTTGTTCCTTTCTGTTTGAAGTAATTCAAGCTATGCTTCTAGAGCTTCCCAGAATAATGAAATAAAAATCAAATTGAGTTGCAAACCAGCATTTTCACTCTGCCAAAATGAGAAATGGATTCCAGGCTCTGTAGCTCTGGCAGGTACTAGAGAGATTCTAAATAGAGTGGAATAAGTTCTCTTCCTTCTGATAACAATTCCTCATAACAGGGCCTGGCTCTATCTAAACTTGAGTTTCAAGTCACATATCTAGAGGACATATTTTTCTTTTATGAAGTCAGGTACAGATCTGTGTTTATTTACCTAATTCAATTGCAGTGCTTCAGTCAAACTTCTTTACACTTTTGTGGCAACAACAAAGAAACCAGTGATGCCAAATACAACTACACTCCCATGCAGCTATACTTTCCTTATTTTCACTGCTGTGAAACATAAACAATGCTGATATCCTCAATCTTATGATAAGTATAGGATTTTTAGCCTCAGTCACTTTTGGCCTGGTACCACTCCAGCTGGATCATTCTGGTGTGTCTCCATCTGCTTCAGTGCTTTTGAAAAGCCTTCCCCAAGACAGTCTGTTGTTATTAACACCCGTGTTAACAGGTACCTTTTGGCTCAAAGGTGGCTTGGGGCTGGCTTACCACTACATTACCATGATGAAAAGGTCAAGAAACCTTTGCCCCAAGAAACATCCACTGATAGGAAAGAGCATAATCAAATGAGTGCATTATAAAATATCATTCCTGTTCTCCAGATCTACCAAACTGTGCAAAGAAAAGGAGAACAGGTGTGGTTGTGTCTATACCTTCTCTACCCCTTGCTCACTTACTTGCCTGGCCCAGAAGAGAAGACTGTAGTATACAAGTCCAGTATTCTTGATGTCAGATCTATTGTCTGTTCAAATTCAATAACCTTTTCATTTCTCTCTTTCATCATTTTGTGGAACAAGACATGGTCCAGCTGTAGGATAAGATCTTATTTCTAGCACCGATACAACTTAAGTCATACTACAAAGCAAGTCAGGAAAGCCTGCTGGCATTTTCTCTAATGCCTGTGCCCAATTCTGCCTGTTCCACAGATTAGATTCCATGAGGAACTCCAACTGAACTAGACACTTAGTGAAGCTTGTGAGACCTTGCCGTGAATTCATCCACATACAACAATATCCTCCTTCAGCATCTCCTCTGGCCAGATGGAATTCAGCCTAAGGCATGATCAAACAGATTACTGCATCCCAACAAAGCTGCAAACGTCGAATGCTCTGACTCAGATGCTTAGCTGAGCTGCAGCCACTTTCAGTGCTCACTTGCTGAAGCCAAGCAGATCTAAAACCCTGCACAAGTCCCCCTGCTCTGTACTGGTGCCAGCATGCTTACTGCCATCACCCAGCATATCTGTGGGAAAAGGCTGCGCGCCAGGATCCCCTGCACTCTGGCAGACCCTGTGCTGTAAGAACAGCCTCTGGGATGTGTTGACAAGGCATGAGGTAAAGCAGCCCAGAGGCCGCTCTACTTCATGATGAAGACCTAACTACAAGCCAGATGCTTGAAATGGCAAAGCCAGTAAAAATCTCTTTGCTAGAGAACAAGTGTTTGGGAAAGGAGAAGTCACTCCAAAGAAACTGGTGTCCTTACTAGTTTTCTTACTTCCCAAGCTCAAGTTGAAAAAAATAGTCAGCAATAGTCATCAACCTGCAATAATACACGGGGTCAGTAAAGCAGAGCCAAGGGGGCAAAGACTGTTCCAGCTACACTGTAGGACCCTCATTCCTCACACCACACCAGCTTGACCGCTTGCTTCTGCAATACGTGTCAGCATGACCTCCTCAGAGGAGCTTGGCCTAGAAGATTCTGAATCAGGAAGAAAAGTAATACTGGTGTTAACTGTCCTTCAGTCAGGAACTTTTGTTGTTAAAATGGGAAAAAGGAAAAGCAGGGAGTGCTCAGATAGCACCGACAGACTGACACATTTATTCAATACAATAAGAGAAACCACAACCTCAGCTTGAGTTTGAGATTTACTGTTCTATTTTTCCCTTATATGTTGACTAGGAAAAAAAAATCTAATAAAAAAGCCATTCCATATGTAGCAATTGCTCATAATAAAGTAACTGCTATTTTAGACTACCAGAAGAGAGCACTAAGAGTATACTTGGCTTTGCTATACCAGTTACTACTAAGACTACTGAGCAAATTGAGAGTAAAGGAGAATAATGCATCTTCAGGAGAAGTATCTCCTTATGCACAGCAGGCAATTTCCAGATGTGTGCATTTCAATACAAAGACAAATCAAAATGCAATCACATCGCAACGTTAGTATCAATGAGGTTTCAATAAGGTTACTTGTCTGTCCTTTTTAAACTTTAAATATATATAGTACAATAGCAAGAAACTGTAAATCCTATTTATGCTAATCATGCTTGGAGGAGGAGCAGTCCTGCTGGCAAAAGTTCTGGGCATAAAGACAGTGCATAGCGATAAAAGAGGGCTCTGGCTGGTACAGTTTGTACCTCCCTGGAGCAAAGCAAACTAATGGAAAAAAAAACCACTTTTCTGCTCATATAAATGTGCCTCAGCTCTTTTTTATTTTTTTTTTTAGTGGGGTGGAAATATTAATACAAAAATCTAAAAGATCTCTTTTCTAGCAAATATTACAAATCTATTGTGGACTTTATCCTTCTTTATTGAATGAAATAAAATTTTTGGATTCTAAATTTCACTTACAGCAAAGCCAATCAGGGAGCAACAGAGGCTCTAAAATTTGTGTGAGCATACATCCATTGTTAAACCTCTCTATGCTGCCAGGGTGATATAAAAGAACCTCAGGCTGGGGGAGAACCACCCTGTCATGTGTCAGCGTCCTTCGTTTTCCTTTTCAAATATTAGTTTATTATTGTTTGTCAAAAGACATGGCAGGCAGGCAAGCACCAAAAGAAAAAAAAAAAAAAAAAAAGAGGACAGTATTTAACCTCCAGGGGGCATGTGGGAGTTGCGGGAAGAGCACTTCATGAGGATGAAAAAGAGGTTGCACCACGAGAAACTTAAGTGTTCTGTAGGAGAGATACGGCAATATCAGGGAGGTCCCTCAGCACTGCACAGTAAGTTTAAAGCAGTGAAGTGACGACACGGAGGATGGGTGAAACTGGTGCAGAGGAGGAATGTAACATCTTCAAGGGCCTTGATTAAGAAAATAAGGTTCATACAGGGTCACAAAAGAAACGAGAACAAAATTCAGTGCTGGAAATAAAAGTGAAAGAGAAGCTTCAAAGACCTGGCAATCCAGCTGGGCAGTTGGGTGACATGCTACAGCTAGGAGAAAACCACCAAGCCTTATGGCACCCATCCATAGACAAGTTACTGAGGGGCTTGGAAATGCACAAAATATCCCTGCTTTTTATTTGATTCATTTAAGTCCCAGTTCGGAATGATTTAGCCTTTGCAACTAAACCCGGTGAGAATAAGGACTCAGAGCTTTCATCCACTGTAACACCCAGCTCAGTGTATTAATTACCTTAATGTATAATAGCATTTTGTGTTAACATGTTGCTCAGAAAAAAACAAACCCATACATCTGCCCGGCCTTCTCTGCTGCAAGCAGCAGCAAAACTTCCAGTTGGAAACTCCTTAAACAGCTCTCCAAATCCACAGAGTCCCAGACTTTGCAGCACAGGGCTGAGGTGCACAAGGTTGCTGTCATTTTTAAGTGACCTCAGTAGCAGAACTTTCACTTCTCCTGACTGAAGACTAATTCACAGTCTAATTATGTCCCCTGTGAGAAAGCTTTTCTCACAGGCAACATTTTGTTGTTAATAACTCAGTGACATACTGTGCTTCCCTGTGTTCTCACTGGTTGCAAGGAACATTTTTCTGTATTCTGTTTCATTTTCAGATGAAATAATGATACCATTGAATAGACAGTAAGTGCAGAAGTTTAACACTGGAGTCTTCCCTTGCTGATGCTGGGCTGTAACCATCAAACACGGGGCCCTCCCTAGTGACTTTTTAGTTAAGCTCTATGGGTAAAAGAGTGCTTGGTCCTGTCTTTCACAGGCAAGAAAGAGTTCTGTAATGACACACTAGGAAGCATAATTATTAGCAGATTGGCAAATGCTAGCATAGACAAAACTGCCTGTTATTTTCACATATTAATTGGGTAAGCAAATACTAAAATATTGGCAAACTTTAAAGCTGCAGCTCCCTTTGTCATAAAAGAATGTATCTCATTAATAACCATATTACAGTCTTCTTTATTTTGTCTGCACTTTAAGTGGCTTGGGAGTAGAGGTTGCTTTTTTAAAGGTATTTATACAATAGTTTTGTTGTTTTCTCTTGTTACTTCTGTTGCTATTAGCCTGGTTTCCTCAGGGAAGAGTCTCTGAGACATTACTGTCTCTCTGTTGATCTCTCCACCCTTCAGACCAATTTTTGTTTCACTAATCCAATATTACCAAATGTCCATGTCCTAATATTGTCTGGATATTGAAGAAAGCATGTTGATGTTAATGCTGGGACAAGATATGGAAGAAAGGTCAGCTGAGCCATTCTGCACTGCCTGACTGGACAACCATGAGTACAAGGCAACCTTTCAACACTTCCATTGCTCTGAGCCTGCTACCCCATGTGCTGCTTGTTGCCTAGCTGTTGAGTAGAGAAAAAGTGGCAGGCAAATAGACAGACATGAAGGAATCTAAAAATAATGTAGAAAGATGGTACAACAAATGTGTGAGAAAACTGAAAGCAGCAAGATTTTGGTGTAGTGACTGGGACCTGGAAATAATTGAACATACTGAAAGGAAATGTAGAGATATTATATGAGATTCAGGAAGTCTCTGGATTTAGGGAACATAGGAGATGGTAGGAGACAAGATCCATCAGTTCAGCTGTTCATTAAGAACTTGTCTGTTCTACCTGCCATGCTGTGTTGTGGATATATTTGTATTACATCAGGCTTAAGAAGTACACATCAGTGAAGTGTTGTCTACAAAACCTTAATCTGGAGGGATTACTTTCCGGTGAATTTCATATGTCTCCAGTGGTATCTTGAAAAGTGAGATCAACACTTCTGTTAATTGAGATGCAACCGAGTATGTAGCAATACATTAGGATGTTACTTACTAAAACAATATGTAATGTGCTGAAATCCATCTCTCTTTCTAAAAGTTACCAGTCTGATAAAGAAAAAGCCTAAATGTTTAACACTGCTCACAGAGCTAAGGTTCAAAGATGAATCATAAATTCAATGTGGTCTATTGAAAGGCAAACTGTCTACAATTTCGCAGAACAACTAACTCCTTTCTCTGCAGGACAAGACAGCTGCAGGGCTCTTGATGATTCCAAATGAGGACAAACATGTCTGGAGTCTCAGTGTTTCAGAAGCTAAGTGAGGAGCCCCTCAAATAGCACCTATTTCTCCACTCTGCCTCCAAGGCATTTATGCAACATACATTGCCAATGTGGTATTGAAGTTGCATGGTAACAACTCTGTGTACCTGCTCCTAAGGAGAAGCTGACTGCAAACTATTGACTGAATGAAGTGCCTTACAGATCTTCACAACCGTGCAGTTCATTTTCTTAACAAAAAGAGATTGGAAAGAATCACTGGGGTCTTCTCTGAGTTCTGCTGATGCAGAAGCCTGTTTCACTTCAATATTTGTGCCAGGGTTGTCTGAGGTTCCTGGACACACCTGTGCAGAAACCTCAGTTCCCAGATCCAAAAAGCAATGGCCACACAAAGCACCGTTTTGAGACAGTACTAGGATGATTCTGGGGCTTCCTCTGCACAAAAAAAAAAAGAAAGAAAATGAATTTCCTGCATCACTGCTTCAGAGCTTTATTGAAACAGAGTAGAAAAGACTTGGACATGAAAAACACATTGCAATGCCCTGGATTTTTGGATGGAAGACACTGCACCTGTCCTGCCAATGAACAGCGTGTGTATGAGGGGCAGGGGAGAGGGAGGATGGAGTAATAGACAATGTAACAAGACTGACACATACAGAAAATTGGTGAAAACCCTGGTGCATTTATGTTCTGATGAACTAATTTCAGAATATTTACACCTTACAATTTACAGAAGTTTTTAGCAGCAGGAAAAGTAGCATCATGCTGATTCCACCCACATTCCAAATGTGTTAGCCTGCATGACATCTGCTTCTTGTTCTCATTGTTCCTAAATTCCAAGTTACCACTATACTTACCACTTGGTTGCAATAATATGTACAAGGAACAATTTCATTCATGCTTACACAGTGTTTTTAAACAGAAGCCCAACACAGAATCCACTGAGATATGCAGGTCTTTAAGACACAACAAACATAGTAATGTTACAACATGCTACATTTTTCTTGCCTTGCTAAAATACCTATGTAAAGATACACTATAGCAAATGACACCTCATTAAACACATTCTTCTCCTTCACCTGCTCTTTATCCTTCTTCAAATACCCAGTGCTTCTATAGAACAAGTGTTGTAAACACTAGAAGAAGATACATTGCAGGACAATTGTCTTCAGATTCATGCCTGCAAGCATTTCAAAACACTAAAATTTTGGGGTTTATTTCACTGCCTACAAGTTTTAAAGGCCTGTGACACATTCTGTAATCAAATTTCACTTTTTTAAAAAATAAAGACATATAAAAGTATTATCCTAATTTTCACAGAGAGGAAAATCCCACCTCAGCAGCAAAACCAAAATACAAATGTTACATAATGTCCTAGACAGCCTTTAATGTCTGCTAGTGGTGTATAGCTTAAGAGCTTTCCTGCTTACATCTGGGCAGTGCATAACTGTCTGTGCTAACTGTGAATCTCCACTGTGAGTCCGCAGTTGACCACAGTGGCTCTGCCTAGAGCTGGGCTGGAAAATGGAAGAACGTGAAATCACAAAGCTATGATGACTTGGCAGCCTGTACCTCAATGCAACACAAATGATGTTAGATGCTTTCTGGCCTTTTGCATTTGGAGGCGTTGTACTCCACTATGTGAATTTGCAGTGTGGGCTGGTATCATTAATTCAGGGATGTCTGTATCATGCTTACAAGAATGGCATAGACAGGCTCCAGAATCCAATGACTGATATTTTACCTATTTAAAATACATATAAGTGTTTGTTAAAGCAGTGGAGGTGACAATGCAGATGTGTTTACACTGACTTGTATTCAACTTTCAAGCTGCCAGTATTGTATACCATGTCACTGTCAGCTAGGCTGATTGGTTTGTTGTTTTTTTTAATCAAAATATTTATGACTAAGCTCCAGGCTACACTAAATAGAAATTATTCCAACCATCAGAATATTTAAAATCGCAGCCTTTGTCCAGTAACTTGAATACACAGGAAATTCCACTCTTTCTCTAATGGCAAATGATGATACAATACTTTTCAAGAATCTAAATTCACCTGAACCAGGTGAGAGCTCAAGGCATCATACTGCTGTTTAGACTCACCTTCCCAAAGCTGGCGGCATTAACAGGTTGCGTGTCATTTTTCTCACAGAAGTCCAAGTAATGCATGTAGAGAGCACTTCGAGGAATGCAAACGCCTTCTGCAATCTCATAGTTCTCTTCCAGCCTTAAAAAGCAAATATCAAACAGAGAGAACTGCAAGTATGTTGGATGTCCTGTATGGTAAACAGTATGCAAAGCTGCCTCTAAGACCAAATATTCTGGCTTCTGTTTGTCCACTAAATTGTCTCTGCTTTGTTCCTAAGTGTTCTTTCCCATTCATTTCCATAACACTTACTTGTTTCATTTGGTTTATACTTGCTATCAAAAACATAGGCTGTGAGTTCTTAGGCAAGTAGAGATTAGCACAAAGCGATACTGGGTTTTGACCATGATCCAAAGTGCTATTTTTAGGAAAAAATATACTAGTAACCTGTATACTCTAAGGCTTCCTGCAGTAAATAAATATATGTACAACTAGGAAACAACAAAACATTCACTGTGAGGATGCATGCTCTCATTCTTTACAGTACAAGTCACCTTTGGATCATTACACTCGTTTTACTCCTGTCCAGATGCACAATTCCTTACCTTGAGGAAACAGATGTGGCTAAAGCAAGTTAATCGCAAATACTCGAGTGTGCACAAAATCATATCTGCATAGTGTTTTGTTACTATTGCTTATGGGCAAAGTGAAAAAAAGAGTCCAAGGTCTGAATACATTATTGAATAAAATAGTGAAATAACACCTCCCTCCTCTGCCTTGTAAAAACTATTATTATTCATTTACACATGCAAGAACACAACTATAAAGTTTTAAATCATCCATCAAATAGATGAATAGACATATGCTTCATCTTTAACATCTGAAACTGGGCTCATTATAAATCTATCATGATTTGAACATGATTAGCATCTTGAACAGATGTTTTTATGATTGCTAATCCAACAAAGTTCGGGAGGCATTTACCTACACACCTAACTTTAAACTGTACTTAATCTTGTCATCCATCATGTTACTCATGATGATATAATAGTTACACGTGTGCTTGTTTCTCCCTCGCTGGCCAGGAGAAGAATGTAGGTGCAACTTCCTTGTGTATTAATTTACTAATACATTTAAATTCTCAAAACCTTCCCCTTTTTATAGTAAATAACCCCCAGTGATTTGATAGCTGCAGAACACCTTCCAGATATCTAGTATCACTCCTTCACTGCCTTTTTCAGGACCTACCTACCTTCCATTTCTGTTATCATGATCATTTGTGACTGCAAACTATTTTAATAAGATATCCGGACAGATGAATGAAATCAGTTTGTATGGGCAACATCTATTCTTCCTTGGTTTCTACAGAAATATCATCATGGCATCTTTCCTCAAATTCATAGCGCTTTAACAAAACCTCCTTTCAAAACCTGGAGAGTTCGTTTGTATACTATAGCTGCTAATTGGAATGTCAGCTTCCGTGACCAAGACAGGACAGAAAGAAAAGCAGTTAATTATTTCTGTTCATATCTGATGAATTTTTCTCTTTTTCTCCTCTCTTTCACAGAGAGTCATTAGTCTGACACTGAACAATGCTCCATTATACCTGAACTTTTTTTTTAATGATCAAAACCCCATCTTGCTCCACTTCTTTTATTTTCCTGTCTTTTATTTAACAACTTTATCATATTTTGAATTCAGCTTCATTCTACAGTATTGTAGAAAGACAATGAACTCAATCTTCTACCTAACAAATCATTGTCAGAAATAAAATATATATATATAACATTATAAATGTCCTAATAAAGCCATGTGAAATATGGCAGTTCACAATGAGACCTTTTGTACCACTGCAGTATAGCAATAAAACCCCTAATCCTTCCACAGGAATGACAATTTTATCTCTCCCTATTACTGTTTCCCTCTTTAGACACTTATATACTTCTAGATTAAATGAGATTATTTTATAGCAGTCAGGTCAGGTCTCTAGTGTTGTGACAGACTTCTTTTTAGATATGAAGGCAACAGAACAACTGTGATGTTAACAATTGCTGATCACATAAAGGATTCTTTAACAGATTAATTTTGATGCATTATAACAATTTCTGAGAAACTACTAATTTGGGAAGAATCTATTACCTAGCAATGCTTTATCTTCCTCTTTTTTTACTTCTTTTTATGAATGCTGCAGAAAATAGAACAGTTTTGTTGACTTCACAATACTGTTATTATTCAGAGAACCTACACCGTAAGCCACCAAACTGCATGGAATTAGGCTGTCCACACTTCAAATAATTCTGTCTTTGGAGAAGTAGACACTTCACCCCCTAAACTAAGGTAAAATAAAGTTTTACATTTACACTTTGGTCAACCAGTTCACCAAAGAATTAATCATTAACATTTTAGAGTGTTTAGCAAGCTATAGCTTTGCATGTGACTGTGTGCACAGGAACATGGGATCAGCAGGAGATAGCTGGTATTGGTGTATTTATGCCTTAACAGTTAAATTCAGGCTTGCACAGTTGCCTCTGTTACGATGTATTTGGCAGTAAAGCTGCATTTACCAGGCCTTTCACTTCATTTTTCATCATCAACAAAACAAAACAAAACCATCATTCCTGTTTCCAGGAAAAGCCAGGCTGACAGTCATCCAGACATGCTTCTTGGCATCTTCAGCTACTTCTACCTCCCCCTCATTTGTAGTGTTCAATGTATTTTGCCTTTGGAGCAGCATGAGAATTAAGGATAGAGCCCCGTAGGATTGGTGTCATTCACACTATTCATCAAGTTGCCAGACAAGAAATAAAATAATAAAGGGGGTGGAAATATGAACTGTGTGACAAAATTTACATACTTGCTTTAAGTCTTTCTTCACTTTCCCTACTACTTTCCTCTTCTTCTCTTCCCCTCCTGCTAACATTTCCTCTGTTTCTGTTCTCCAATGCTCCCTTGCCTTCATTAGCTGTAATTGATAGTAGCATCTAACAGCAAAAATGCAACCAGCTTTAACTTGGCAGACATCAGACACTGCAGACAATTGTGGTGCTTCCATCTGCCAGACAAGGCAAGTCTGGTACTTTACCCCGAAATCTGGTCAATTCACCCCACCAGTTCCATTGCTTGAATCTGGACTAGAGATACAGTAAGAGGATAGGATACATGCTTACCCAAGGCACATTAATGTTAATTTAGTCTTTTTTTCTTTCTTGTCCATGCAAAAACTTGGCCTGAGGGGGCAAAACTGTCAAACATGTAAGGCTAAGCCTAGAGGAACTGCTCAGTGCAGCATTTGTACAGTGCTGACCACAAGAGTTTACTGACCCGTGGGCTGTTAGGTGATAACCACGGTACAAACAACCTGATGTTAATGGATCTGGTCTTCCAGAACAGGGGAAACATGAAATCTTCACACAGATCAAGCTTTCTGCTTTAGCACTTTGACAACAACTTTTGATCTTGTAATTCTGTTCAGTGTATCAAACCCGGTAGCACAGTTCCTCGAGGAAATACCTATTCAAAGCTGCAGTACATTTAAGCTGAAAAGCATATGGAAACCACTAGAAAACTGTTCTATGGTATGTCTGCTAAACTGCAGAACTTTTACCTATAGGTCTACTAATAAATGAGCCAATTGTATCATTTAGTTTGATGCCAGCTACAGAATTTAAACCTGAATACTTCATTGATTCTGTTCCCTTGTGTATTTTGAGGAGGAAAATTGAACGCAGAAAAATTACAGATGCTCCAAAAGACTCAAAAGAGAGAATGTCTGACATACCTCAACATGTAAGAACAGTAACACAACAGGTAGTGAATCAGTACACAAGCAAGAGAGAAGGGAATATGATGTAAGAAACCTTTTCAGGATCAAAATTCTAGGATTCTATTGCAAACACTGCTGAATGAGCATTACCGTCCACACTGCATTCCAGCAGGGCTCAATATCCCAGGAGTTTAGGGATTTACCAACCTCTATGACTGAGGAAGCTGGAAAGCATTTGGCAAAAGACTGTTTACAGTATTTGCACGTTTTCTGTTGGGAACAGTATCGTTGGTATGTTCTAATTAACTCTGACTCCTTGGCTACTACACTATTTGCTCCTGTGGAAAAGACTCTTAACTGACTCCATGGCAAAATTAACACTTCTGAATTTGGGACTGGTAAGCCCTGCCTGCTATTTTATTTTAGCTACATGGTTCTTTGTTGTCCTGTTTGAGCTGTGTTGAAGTTGTGTGGGTGAATAATGGAAAATAATGAAACACCTCTGTGATATTTCACTATTATTTTAACAGTTTTCTCTCTGTAGTCATTCCCTTTCTTTATTCACATCTCTTGAACTTCTGAAAAACAGCACCTTTGTGATACAAATAGGTACAGAGAAGCGATAGTTCAGAACTAAATACCTTTATTTATATTTACACATCTCATTTACACATCTGCAAGGCAGAACACTGAATACTTGCAGCAACCTATTCTAAATTAAACCACAAGTCTTGGGATTCTTAAAATCTAAATTGTAACTGTTCAACTTTAGAAAGAAAATATAGATAAAATAATCCAAATGTCTTTATGCATATTTCACAGAATCACAGAACTTCACAGGCAAAGAGAGTAAAATTCACAGAATGAATTATTCTTCTATATATAACTGAACAAAGCAGTTAGATCTCAAGAGACTGACAGAAGCAGAAAAACAATTTTACTAGCATTTTGCTAAAAAAACCCAACATTTTTTTCCCAAAATCTTGTCTTTTCACGCTGAAAAACTACGAGAAGTACTTACAGTAAAGGCCTTTCTTTAAAAGGCTTAAAACAAGCTAAAGAATATGGGTTTTCAGACAGGCATGCTCTGAGGCTTCCCTGAAACAGAGCTCTGTTCTTCTAAATAAAAGGAACCTCCTGAAAGATGCCTGATCACTTACAACATTAAGAAAAACTAAACCAGAATTAAAAACCCAATTAAGGGAAAAGGCAACAAAAGACAACCTATAGATAGGTATGTCAGCAGTATAAGTAACATTACAGAGCACGCAGCTTAAAATACTGCTGTAAATCATGGTGAACGGCACTTGTTCAATTTTCATAGCACAGTAGACTAACTCACAAACTTTCCCCTCCCCATCCTCTCTTTCTCTCTTCATAAGTTCCCTTCCTTTTTACCCCTCACTAAATTTGCAGGGGGATCGTGACAAATAAATCAAACCTCAAGCTCATTCTCTTCTTTTGTTGCCTTCTACATTAAATCTCATTCCAGTAAGACAAAGTTTGGCTTCATCATACACTGAAACAAATGTGAGTCTTAAAGGATAGTCTTGGTACTAGTTTTCTCTTTGTAATAAATAGAACAATTATGACAAACCACAAATCACCAGCTAGAAACAAATATGCTGAGTGGATCTAAACTATATCAGCAGTTTCATATGTTCAAACAAATCCCCTAAGAGTAAGGTATTCACTGAGAAATGCTGTACAGGATACTAATGAGCAAACTAAACACAAACAGTAAAAGTATCTTTAGAATTGTATAAAACATCCAAGACCCCTGTTCATTTCAGTTGGGAAAAAGTATAAGGAAAAACACCAACAGGGTTTTTTTTGTTGTTATTTTTAAAAGGGCATCTTACCATTGCAGTGTAGCTGGAGTTGAGTGGGGTTTTGATGCTCTATTATTTTCTTTTTCCTCATCTGTTAAGAAAGAAAACAATACTATATCATTTCAGTGGGAATTCCTCAGGCATTTATGAACTGATAAGCAATTATCTGATTAAAAAAATGTTCTCAAGTGCCAAAGCATTCTCAGAATATCGGCTAAATTGTGGAAATTCAAGAAAAGATGTTCCCTAAGCTTGCATCTGTAGATACTGCTTAAGGCAATAAACCTTACAAACATCCTGATAGCACGAGTAGAGTGGTGCATCAGAATAATTACATTGGAAGTGATAAATTTATATGAAAAAGGTAACTCTTAGACCTCTAGCAGCATGTCAGAACATAAATCCACTTTGAACTGCTTTAAGGGAACAGTTGCCTTACAGAAGTTTTATATTAGATGAGGCATTTAACCTAGTGGTGTTCTAGATGATCATACATTTACAAAGATCAATTCTGAACAAGAAAATCTGAAATTTAAAACATTCCATAATATACATTATTCCTTGACAGGTAATTTTTCTGACAGTATTCCTCATTAACTGTTTCCAAGGTAATACTCCGATTTGCTGACTTTCCAAAAATGTGAATAAAAGATAAATAAAAAGAGAATTAAAATAAAACTCTTAAAACACTGGATTCTTCCTAGTACACATTTGTTCTTTTGAAACAATGTAAAAGTATGTGCAGAATAATTCCCATTAAATTGATATTTGCAAAACATATAAAACATTCCTAGGCGGAAGCTGACGTGAAGCACAATTAGTGTCTCCAGAAAGGTGTTCTTTGTGAAACACTGTTGTGTCATACACAGCTTAATATTTTAACAACTTTTAAGCACTTTCCCTGATGAAAGCATCAAGTATAGAAGGCTTTGATACCTAAACAATGAGGTAAACCACTGTGCCGTATGCCACACCACAAGGTTCGTTTCTTCGTACAATTGACTTTGAAAAGTTATTTAAGTGAGCTTTTAGGACACTGCATCTTAAGGGAGCTAGGCTATCTCCACTGAACATCAGGCTCCGCTGGGAAGCCTTTTGTGCAGTCCCAAGAACTGAGGCACACAAACAACCCCCCACTCTGGGAAATGCTGTCTTCAGCTCTTGCCCTGAAATATTTCTTCCATTACACGTAGGGCAAGTTGTGTTAACTGAACATCCTTTAGCCTGTAAGGCTGGTCCTCTGAACGTCAGGACAATCCAGATTTACAGTTACGGGCAGACACTGCACACAGCCAGCCCCTCTTCCTCATCTGCATCACAATGGGACTCTAATTATTGGACCGCACACTCCTTCTCTGCCTTTCAGGGGCCCGCTTTTATTCAGCACATAGAACCAACGTACACATTTCAAATCACTTTTAAATTGTGTTTTTCATTTGTTTTTCCTAAACAAATGGTCAGCATCCAACAAACCTTCGGCACACAGGGCCTGAATGCTGAGCGGCAATGGCTGCTGCAGGCTGCTGACACTCAGCAGCAGCCCCTGGCCTCACCACTGGCGGGACAAACTTCTTTGTAGCAGGAGGCAGAACCACGCAGCACAGATTTGTCCCAAGTGGATAAAATAATCAAGTCTGTCCCTTCTCACAACACCAACCATTTTTCCCTTCTTACCCTTACCTGACAGTGGTTAACACCAAGAAAACTGACAACACAGACACTAAGAACTGCTTGCCTGGCTCCAGCCTTCCCTGAGGATAAGCTTGGGGAGGATGGGACAGCCATGTCTGCCCTGCTCTGTGGTGGGAAGAGCCTTCTAGGTTAAGTCGCAACATTTTCCACACAACAGGGGACGAGGGACCCTGGCTTGGAGGTACAAGAACACCTGCTGGGAGTGCAAGTGAGCCCTGGTGTGGCAGGACAGAAATCTTACTTCAAGGTTCTGTCAAAGAACAGAGCTGGCAATTTATCTCCTGTGATAAATCCAAAAGGACTTAAAGTCACAAGATAATATCCTGCTCCTGATGCACATCTGCAGGTGTTCACACATACAGCAGCTCCACAGCACCTCAGGAAGAAACCCATTTGCTAGGAGCAGATCTCATGTGTTCACTCCACCATCAGTAGGAGGACTACCAGCATTTGAAGGGTAGGTATTCTTCAAGGTACCTGGTTAGGTGGGAAACTTGGTACTCATGCCAAGCTGAAAGCAGGCAATAGATTAGACAGTTGCAGTAAAACTCTCAGCATTCAAAGAGATTAAAAATAGGGATCATCAGTGTATTAGAAAAATAGTATTTCTTGGCTCCCATAAGCATCAGAGAGTATTTTTCTTCCCAAACACCATGGAAGTTTCTTACTAACAGCTCCACCTTCCTCCTTTCAAAATTGTGTTTCAAAACGACCAGAGTAGAATTCTGTTTGTACCTTGTGCATATGTTTGTAGCTTTCCCTGAACTCTCAGTAATATCCTCTAACTTCTGCTGTCTGGTTTTAAGTCCAGCTTGAGGGATTTCTTGCTTCCTGAAGCAAGACATGAAGACAATAGGAGCTATGCTCAGCACTGCTTTAAGCATGATTCCTTAAGCACAGTAAGTAGAGCAACCCAAAGTACAGAGCCTGCATTAGTACTTTTTTCTAAAATGTTGATGTTAGTCTCTTTGTCACAACTAAAGTGGAGTTAAAGCTCAGCTTTCCACTGTGCAGATAACAGAAGAATACTGCACTTTCCAGGGCCTGCATGTGTCTCAAAACCACTAAGAAGCTAACATGTTACTAGTAGCTTTATATGGATAAAATCCTTTCCTTAGTTCAGGTAGCTCCACAGCTTTCAGAGGAATAGGACCTTCCTCTGTAGCCCCTGCAGTCCACGTTCTTACTATTCTCAAAAGTGATTTACCCTAAGCTAAAATTGACAGTAAGAAGCTACCTTGTCTCTTACTTACATGTAGCTATAAATAAGACTCAGGCTCATTAGCATGTATTCCAAGCTTTTAAATTAGTGGGATCTTTTAATACTCTCCGAAAAACATAGGAGCATAGTTCTAATTGAGCAGGTGTGATTGGAAAAGAGAGAATTTTCCCCAAGGAAAATTTCAACAAAATCAAGTAGCTTTATTTTTTAAAATATTTTTGCCATGGAAGAATAAGAGGTTTACTTCAAAAAAACCACCAAAAAACCAACCAAACAAAAAAACCCCAAAACAAACAACAACAACACCACCAAAAAAAACCACAAAAAAACCCAACAAAAAACAAAACACCAACCCCCCCCCCCCAAAAAAAAACCATACCAACACAAACAAACAAAACAAAACCAAAAACCCCACCCAAACTATTGGATAAATCTTTCACTTCATCCAGTTTGGACACAGATTTTGAATACTGCTTTTAAAAGTGCAACAAGTAGTCTGAATCTTATCTCCTATGATCTGTGTACACATTCACATTTCTAAATATGCAAGAGAAATTGGAAAAGCAATTTTTACTCTTCATCATGTAATGTCATGATTTCTTCCCTATAAAACTGAAGTTGAAACTTTCATAATCCTTGAACTGTATTCTTTCAGACACCTAATTTGATTTGGAGAATCTGTCTCAATGCCCAGTAGACAGAAAATATTGATTTGGGTTTTCCTGTGGATTTTTTGACTGATGTATAGAGTGTGGAAGGAAAAATGTTTAAAAAACTGGAAACTGAAATTTACCCAGAATTTCTGTATTAGCATGTGAAAGATGTGTTATTGGGAGAGGTCAGAAAAGGTTCCAAGAGGGTAAGAAGTGCTCCAAGAAGCAATGAGACCATGGGAACCCACAGCTATGAGTCACTACTTCCCTTCACAATGTAATGCAGGTTCAAGAGGCCTGGAGCTGTCTGCCTGAGAATAGAAGATTGCAGAAGACCCCTGTGGCCTGAATTATGGTTCTGTAGGATACTTCAACTATAGGAAAGGAGACCAGTAGAACTATTACTCCTGTCCTAAACCCCTATAAACACTAAAAGCATCTAGGAAAAGCAGTAACAAGAGAAAGCATGATCCTGAGCAAGAATATTAGCAGTTCACAGTATAAATTCTCATAGTCTTCACTGGGTGCAAGGCCAGAAAAGAAACCAACACCAAACCCACATTTTCTCTGGTAGAGTCCAGCCAATGACTATATAATGTATTTCAAGAAAAAAAGAAAACAAACAAAAAACCCAACCCAAAAACTAGTCAAAAGAAAGATGGATGATGCTTTCTTTTGGCTGCAGATGAAAACTGGAGCTCCACTGACAACAGCAATTTGACCACCATTCTGAAGAATTCAAATCAGGTTACATAGATTTTCTCACAACATTTTGCCTCCTGCTGTTTGAAAGTGTATTACAGAGTCTGGACAAAGAGTGACACAATGGTTTAGAAATTTCTCGGTTGGTGTGTGGGCACTGTTAGAGAAATTTCAGAAAGAACTGAAGGTCTGGAAAGGAGCACATAGTACAATGATTTCTAAGGTTGATCTTAGAGCTCATTCTGTATTTCACGGATTATTCATCTTCTGGCTGCTGGGCAAGTGGCTTATTTTTCTTTCCTAGTCCTTCCTCTTCACCCTCCCTCCTCCCAAGCTCAACCCCCAAAACCAGGATGGCTTTTCAGGTGGATTATTTCTCCTATCTGCACTGCAGAAATGCTGGTACCAGTGCAAAGGAAGCACCTGGGAGAACTGTCTATTGAGGAGGAACTTGATTGAAATCAGATCTCACTCTCATTTGGGTTTCCATTATATACTGTAACGATATCTTCTACACACAAACTGTGGGGTAAATTCATTTATATATCTGTTTCTATCAGTTCTAAATGTGCCACCTTTCCTTATCATCACTTTCCCCTTAACTCCAGTATCAGAAAACAGAATGAACAACCATCCCATCTTCTCAATGCAATTGTCTGAAATACCTGCTCTTGCTAGCCCATGAAGGTCCACTTTTTACTGCCCCCAGGTATGTGGAAGTTTTCTTGTCCTTCCATTTAAATTGAAAGCACGTATAACAAACTACCACTAGTTTTGCTACAACCTATTCAGTGTAGCAGGTCTCAAACAGAACACAGAAGGAGACATAACATTGTAATTTTTTGCTTAACAGTTACCTTGACAATACCGTCCTGAACTGTAAGTCTAAGGAAAAGCTCACTAAAATCTATAGGGTTGAATCCTGAATTCTGACCCTATTAAGAGTCCAAAGTCACAACTCATTCATTACAGATACCTTCCATCACTTTCTTAATACCATCAGAGTGAAATGAATTTCTTAAGTCTCACAGGTTCTCATAAAGTGCAAATTAACAAGCAGATAAAGTGTTTTATTTTTCAGTACAATTCACTACAATTTTATATTTAAAAATTAATTTCTAATTCCTTCTTTTAAAATAAAAAAAGAATTACCAAACACATGCAGATTTTATTGTCTGTCTTTAAGGATTCTTGTCCACTGTTCTTAGTTTGGGAGTCATGAATAAATACCATGTTTCTAACATCTCCTTTCTCCTTCAGAAGAGATACTGCCTCAAAAGGGGCAAATAAGAATAGGGTCCCAATATAGAAAATTCCATTATCCACTAAAACTGTGCTGAGAGTCAGGTAATTTTACTGTGCCATCAAAATAAAGTAGTTCTCTTAAAATGAAAATAATGTAAAAGGGACATCCAGCAACTGAGGAGTT
Organism: Ceryle rudis; assembly: GCA_033439905.1. Classification (NCBI taxonomy): domain Eukaryota; kingdom Metazoa; phylum Chordata; class Aves; order Coraciiformes; family Cerylidae; genus Ceryle; species Ceryle rudis. Next base: position 79,815 of record JAAGNO010000796.1, read on the forward strand.
ATTAAAACTACATTTCCTATACACGTGTGCTTGAATATTATAAAAATATGAGTCTTTCTGAATTAAGGAATTCAGTCTGCATTACTATCTTGTAACATGAACTAACATATGAAGTCTAGAGGGGAAAACTAACGTGAATAGTATTTTGCTTTAGGCAAATTAAGTGGAGTAGAAATTGCATAAACAGGGAAAACTAAATGGTAAACTATAAATTATATTACCCTTTTAAAACTAAATAATCGGGTCATTTTAAGGTATTCTGGGGTCTTTTTAATTGCCTGATGTAGTTAGACATCAAGATCTAAAATTACTGTAACTAGACAACAAAAAAAATGGCATTTTAAAGTCAGCTAGATTTATAACTATTTCCTGTCTGTGACTGAAAAGGAAGCAGTATCACGATTTGACATGTTGGCTTTTTTTATATATAATCTGATGATTGTTTAATTCTTAAAAAAATATTTTATATGCATGATTTGATATAGTAATATTGAAGAACAGCACAATTTTTCCTGTATTTCAGCTGCATGGTGTTGACCAGTGAAAAGTGAAACAGATGGGTTTACTCGTGAGCTAATATTAACAGCACATTTTTAAGGTAATCCAACCTTTATTCACGTTTTCATTATATGTTTTAACTAACATAGCATTACTTCCTTTTAAATATTACAAAATAGTAAATATTTGGGGGGGGGGGGGGGGGGGCCGGGAAAAAAAAAAAAAAACCAAAACAAAAAAACCCCACTCGCGGTTTTCAACCGGATGACTTTCCCAACCTCACAAACACAACAAAAA
>JAAGNO010000796.1:82149-97219 GCA_033439905.1 Ceryle rudis
AGTAACCCCACAAGTTATGACAGGAAACAACCCCACTGAGCAAAGAGATGCACAAGAAATAAGGGGAAACAGGTCTTCCAGAGCCAGAAACACCTTCAAAGACACGGAAATGGCTGCAGATTCCTTTCCATAAGCAAACCCCAGACACATCAGGCTACCTGCTCGGCACAGGCAGCAGTCTGCCAGCCAGAAAAAGCCCATCACAGCACCAGGCTTGAAGGGAGACCAGAAGCCCAGTACCTTGGGAAAGCTGCCCATCTGGTTTATAGAAGGTAAAAGTTGGTATGACTTCATTTCAGCACTTAGATGACAATAAAAAAATATTTTTGAACAGTCATGGCCAAACACATCCTGCAGAAAAAATGCTTTTTATACCCAGGCAGTTGCAGAAACTTGTGCATATCCCTCTGCACACATGCTCTCCAGTGCCACACAAACAAAAGGTCAACAGCATAGGCATAAGACTTCAGAGAGGGTCTTCTCAGAGTCTTTCAGAGTTGATTTCCAAGCCTTGCCACAAGACTCCAGGTACTGTTGCTCTGTGTGCTTCTGGTTTTCAAGCAGTGTAAGAGAGGTTGTGGTGGCTCCAAGTCATGCCATTCCCTTCCTTCTGCCTGTTTGCCCGCATATTCACAGCAGGAACATGCTGCAGTGCTGCCTTCATCGGAACAAGGATGTCCCTGCATGTGTCTTTCTCACATGCCAAACTACCCTGTGCCTGAGGAGCCTCACGACTGCGCTGCCTCTTCCCTATAGCCTGCTCTTTTGAGGTACTTCTCTGGAAAATCAGTAAAAATAACTCTTGCTGTCAATAGATTTTTTTTTTTCAGGGTATTTCTTCCATCAAATTCAACATGGCCTTGTATGAAAATGACGTTAAGGTTGCTGACACCACCACTAAAAACTTGCCAGCGATGCCTGTGCTGTCTAATCAGCTCCCGCTCAGTTACCGACCCACAAGCCTGCGGCGACTCCAGCTTCGAGGCTTTCGCTTCTCACGCTGCTCAGCTGCATCAGGAGGGGGTGCACCACCTCCTTGTCTAAAGGCCAAGACAACGATATGGCTGCTTCGTGCCAGGTTTCTTTTACTGCCCTAAAACTGAGTTAACAGCATCTCTCCTCTCCTGTTTTAGTGCCGCGAGATGGGGGACAGAAGTTTGGACCCTCACAGATCACTCTGAGGTGAATAGAAACTTGCAGCCAAGGACAACATCGGAGAGAGGTGCAAGAAGCCTTGAGAAAGATTACCCTACCTCCTCCTCCTCCTTTCAGCGCACAGCCATGGCTGTATATAATTCCCTTGGCTCTGAGCCCAGCTGCAGGGAGTAAAAGCAAAGGCGGCTGCCATTACCGCCAAGGAGAGACTGATGCCCAGCTCTGCCCTTTCTTTTCCTCCCAGCACCAGGAGCTGGGAAGCTGGGATGCATCCTCTTCCCTCGGCAGCAGGGAACTGGCAGCAGCCATCTTTAGTCATGTTCCCTGCCTAAACAGTAGGGAAAAAAACTTTTCAAGTGTCGCTCAACAAAAATTTTCACCATCCTTCACATCCTGTCTCTGATAACTGTGCAAACACCCCTTTTTCATAGGTAAAGCAGGCATTTTACACTGCAAGGCATAAAGTCTCTGGAGTAAGGCACAGTTACTGTTTAATTATGTGTTGCAACTACTTTGGTCCTGAATTGCCCTGGTTCAGCTCACTGCAGCCTGAATCTGGCTTTGTCTTTGTGGCCTTGCATTTAAATAGCCGACAGAAATTCTTCAGGCCTGAAAAGATACATGACCTGTCTGGCAGCAAAGAATGAAGAAAACTAACTCTTTTGAGCAAAAATGTCAGGGAGTTTATGGCAAATTTGTCAAATTATTTGGCAGATGGCACAATGTGGCAAAACCAACTAGCTATTTAAAGGCTGTATTATCTCATTTATGAGAGTGATGCAAGTGTACATAAGTATTCTAACAAATACATTCATTTAATGAGTATATATTTTTCACTTTTTGTATAAAGGAAAAAGTTTTTACAAAACTTTTAACTCCCAATATTAAGAACAATGCCTTTAGGTATTAAAAGAAAATATGACCACAGTTTTGCTGAAATTTAAAATATTCCCTTCAGATGCCTGCAGATCCCAGATGTGATAGCACTTGCCTAAAATAAAACAGTACCAAAAAAAACCCAAAACAAACAAACAAACAAAAGATAAAAAGACAGAGAAAACAAAATAAAAAGTAGAAACTAAGCCTGACTTTTAGAAGTTCTTTCAGAGTTAAGACCCCTAGATCCTGCCTCAGCGTAACAAACACACAAGGTAGAGCCCTGCACATGTTGAATTCTCTTGTCCCAGGCAGTCCAGCTGCAGAGCTGGCAGAAAAGACCTGTGGCTAACCACTCTAGGCTGAGGTTTCATCACTTGCTCCCAAGGATGATGCCAATCACACTACACCACTGTTCTAGACAAGCACTGAGTCACACAGTATGTAAAGTTTATAAGATTAAAGCCTAAATTATTCTGCTTGAACCTTACAAACTTCTCACAGACAGGATTTCACACCAGGAACAGTCACAGAATGGCTGTGATTAAGTAGAAGTGCGTATCAAACTTGCTAACAATGATGAATCATTAACACAACATGTAGAAACCCCAAATTTCTAAGTAGGAAGTGCTTGTGAGAGCAAAAGAAAATATATCTTGTCTCAGGTTATATTTTTACTCTGTGTTTTCAGTGTTTCAAGTCTTAAGGGACCTTCTCTCCCTGTTCTCTAGGACCCTTTCCCACCCCAAGCTCCAGCATACAGTACTGTCACTTGTAGCAAGGATCAGCACTAACCAAAAAGACACGCAGGCAAAATAGATTAATATCTACTAGTAAAATGTAGTGTAGTCTGTACTGTGACATGCTATGTAAACTACTACAATCTTATTAGCAAAGAATGCAAATAAATGTATTTAATGGTATTTTGAAGATGCACCTTTAAATACTATATCAACTATTTAACTTTGCAAAGATCAAAAGTCAATTATAATGTAGCACACAACTATGTCTCTCAGCCTTACAATTTTTGTTATAAAATTTTGTATACCACTGAATAAAAACACACTCTATCTTCTGCAGGATTCCAACATGAGGTTATTCAAATTACAATAATTTTACCAGTGTCAATTTTCTGACAGAATAGCTTATTATTACACAAACAAAAAAAATATAAATTGTTCCCAAATAAGTGCTGAAAAATGGATTAAAAATAACATGGAAAAACTTCTGGCCCTCATTTTGTCTCTTTTTGATCCTAATCTTGCTAAGATGGACACATCTACTAAACCTCAAGCACAAGAATATTCCTCTTCCATCCAGTGTACTTACCATGCTTTTAACAATGGAAGTTTAAACTGAGCTTGTTTTCAAGACTTAACAGAACAGAGGCCTGTGTGGCTTTTCTGTCTCCCCACCAAGGCTACTCTTCTCACACGAGCAAGCACATCTTTTTATTCATATAGTGCTTAAAACACTGAGATGGGGAAGACAAGTCTAGGACTTCCCAAAATAGAGCTGCTCAAGGGCAAGAGTATTCATGAATTATCAGAAAAGAGAAGTATGAACTGGGTTTTTTTAAACATATCTTTGACAAATTATTTTGACCCTTCTCCTTCAGAAGAGGTTTGCTCCTCAAAGACACCTTCAAAAGGCTTCTTCCTACAGACCCTCAGCTGAGGTGAGAGAATACAGCAGAGGTGCCCGCTCACTGCCAGTACGGTTAATGAGATAATTACTCCCCCTTGCTTGTACAATGGTTATTGGCTTAGTGTATTTGCAGACCAGAAGAGAGAGCGTTCATTGCTCCCACATGTGCATGGCCACAGCAAGAGCAGTGGGAGAGCCACCCGGGCTCTGCTCTGCAGAGGGAAAGAGGAGTTGGGCTTGATCGCAGCCAGCAGTGCTTTCTGCAGCTGCTGTCCTGCCAAGATTGTTAAGAGCTGCTACAGTATTACTGCAACCTGTAACCACAGCCTCTTCTGGTCCTTGAGAGCCACCACGTCCTGTCAGCACCCAAGCAGGATGGCAAAAGCAGCTGGAAGGGCTGTGCTGCACAGCTGGGGGGTGACCATACCCAGAGCCGCTGCCTGCAGCCCTGTGGGCACATGTGTGCATCCTGAAAGGACATTAAGCGATTTTACAGGCAGAATGAAACTCTGTATTCACTTACTCTGAGCTGTCTTTTGCCTCACCTCATTACCCTGCAGCGGTGCTAACAGCACTGGTTTTCCCCAGTTGTGCCATACCCTCTGATCTGGATGTGGTAGTATCACTGGCATAATTGTGCATCGCTGTTTTTTTCTGAAATTGCACGAGATGAGACTCCCCATGCCCTAGAAAGGTAGTCAAGACTTTTGGTAATCACAGTATAAGTTTGCATGGTCCCCAGATGCTTATTTCACCCCAGCCCTAGCAGTTCTACAGAAATCCCTCTCATATGCCTTCAGCTCTAGACTACCTTCCATACCCCAAAGTTTAAAGCAGTTTGCCAACAAGCATGACAATTTACTTAGTGATCTGTACATGGACCAGCATTTCTTCTACAGTAGTTTTCTTGTTGCTGAAATAGACTTACCACTAGAATATGAATAAAAGGTTTGCCAGGAGCCAAACCACTGCCTAAGCCACGTGCCCTTGGATGGTGCAGCTGAAACAGTCTGATTCTTTTTTATTCATGGCGGCTCTAGTAATTTTTTTCCCCAGTTTCTCAAGGCAGGTGTGGAAAATAGTAGTAACTGTTGAGCAAATAAGTATAAAATGTAGATAATGTAAATATAAAGGGACCACCACATTTTAGAGGATATATGAGAGGACCTGTTGGAGCAATGAATACTCAGAAGAGATGACAGACTTAATTTTACAGTTCCTGTGTCAGAGGAGGAACTCCTGTCATGCATATGGAGTCTTAGCACCCCTCTGGCTTATTTCTTTGTTGTTCTCAGAGGGAAGAGTTACTCATATCTTCCTACAGCATCTCTTCGCCAAGCATCTCAGTACCAATCTGGCCAGCAATACTGCCTAGCTGCTCACCTGATCTGTTAGACGAGGAGAAAGAGGTTGCAAACACCAGATTTAGCAGGTAAAAGCAGTACCTCAAAAACTAGGGAGGCTAACCAAAGGCCATGGATCCTCCCATTTCTAGTTGGCTAGCCTGTGGTATAAACCAGATATTGTATCTATTACAAAACGTTTCAGTGCAGTTGATAGGATGATACTGTACATCTTTTCCTTTTTAGGAAAACCATCACTGCCGTGACAGCTGCTTCTGTTATCTGTCTCAGAAAAAGTGCTGAGAGCTGTATGATCCATTGAGGCTTTGCTCTGCAGAGCTTATCTTGCTGAACATAGTCTGAGACATGCCACCACCCAACAAATGCCCTGTTTGTGCTGCCTACGTGGCACCATTGCTGTGGTCGGAGAACTTCCCTACAGCTGTTAAATTCATAACATCTGAATAGTCTGTCTGCGTTGACTATCCCTTAGTGTGCTGCAAACATGATTTCTATCTGTCATATGAATGAAAGTGAGGCAATAAATGAGCCAGAACATCTAATATTTTCTCTGGTGCAAGTGAAAACTACACCTTATAACACTTCAATGCCTTGGTTCAATTACTCATATCAACTTAGAAGACAAATCACTAGTTTAAAAAATTTCCCTTAAAGGCAAAAGAGACTATGTCCTTCTGTCAGGGTAATAATTAGGAGATAAACCTGAACTCTGACCCTCAAACTATTAAAAGCCTGTACTAGTGCCTACTGCATGTGATACCTGCTCTGCCTGGAAGCAGAGGATTCATGTTCGGAATGGATCCCACAAACCTTGCAGTACAGCACCGCTGGTTAGAAGTATCTCTGCCACTTGAGAAGCATAATGATGCTGGAGTGCTGTGAGGGCTGGTGACAGTGGCACATTCAAAGCTCTTCAAGAGCCACACTGTTTGGAAGAAACTGTGCCTGTAACACAACAGGGCTCAGCAGCCACTGGCTCCTGTGAAGGGTGTTAAACTTACTAAAATGAACTAAAAATCAAGTAGAGGCAGCTATTAGGGACAGCTAAACACATATGTGGATTTAGGCTTTCATAGGTAATGCTATCTCCTCCTCTCCATTGCCAAAGGAAAGGTTCGTGAGACTATATCAGAGACGTTGTCCAACTGCTGTTCCCTCCAATTACTCCATAGAAACTTGGCATTCACAGAACAGCTCCTCTTTGACCATCGAGGTGGACCTGTCACATAGAGCCTGGATTTTGCTTGTCACTGCCTCATTCAGTGCCATTGGCTGGCAAGGCATGTATCCTTCAGTCAGTGTATGTGAGCTGTCAGGAACATCTTCAAGCTCCACAGAAAATCATGCCCGTGTCCTCCTTGGTCCTGCACAGCCATCTTCTGTTCTTCCAAGAGACCTGCTCCTCAGGGATGACAGTGACACATGGCCTTGGTGCAGATGGCAGAGCTGCTACCCTGACATGCTGCCAGATACCTTGGTGCTTTGTTTGCTAATCTAACTTTTAATTTTGTTTCCAGCAGGGGAAAATGTTGGGTACTCTTGTTGCAGTCCTTTCTTTTGTTCTCATCTCTTGGCATACGGTTCTCTTGGAACCATTTCAGGGTTAATGGACATTGGTCCAGGGCACTTACTAGATGTTGGCAGGAATGTTTTTGTCCTTATTCTTTGACTCTGATTCTGGTGAAGCATCATGAAATTCACTGCGATATCAATAGGAATACAAAGAATGACTCTTGAATCTGAGAGAGCTCATTTTGTTTACCCAGGTCTTTCCTCTTAGTAACATTTTTCTGCTAACCTATTTGATAAGGTGTATTTTAAAAAATAGCATAATGAGTTTAAACTGATATAACAAAAATCACCATAGCTCAGTGTCTTTTCACTTGCCTAGAATACTTGGGTAGGAAAACTGGAATTTATGAGATGTTGTTTTCTTTTACTCTGTGTGCTATGCAGAAATTCATCTAAACGTGATATTTTCACTGAAGTATTCTGTCAACAATATTCCTCATTAAGCTGCAGCAAACGTAGACCAATCATATTCAGGAACCCTAGAATACAACATTTCTTTGCATATTGATTCTGAAATTTAGGGCAGCCTCCAGCCTGGATCAGACAGGACTTCAAAGTCCTATCCATTCCCTTCCCTTCAATCATGTATCGTCTTGCTATTATTGCATTTCCAACTCAGTATGCATGTGAACTGGGATTAACTGTTTCCCTCTCCCAGTCACTCACCGATGCCATCTATCATTTTATTTTGAAAAGTAAGTTTTATCAGACCAGTAAAAAGCCACTTATTCTTTGCTGCATCAAGGCCGTGTCTCATTTAACAGGGAAGAGAACCTCACCTAGTCCGATTTCAGTGCGGTGACATTTCCTCACTTTCACTTAGGATCATTTAAGCTAGTGACGCCACTATCTGACCAATTCAACTCTCCCAAGGTACTTAACTTATATAGGTATGCAACATGCAGCTAAACTTTTCATCAGTAAGATAATCACACATATGGCCTTTCCAAGCACCAACTCTGCATACAGTAAAGCGCACCCTCACCTTCTGCAACATGTGTTATGATCCCGAGTCCTTGAAAGTTTATTACATGAACCAGTGTAATCACTATCATTGTCTCTAGTTTAGTTGTCATGCTTCCTTGCAAGAAAATACAAACATGCCCGTTGATTATTGCCAGTCCCATTGTCTCCCAGAATAAAGGACAGTCTCTTGATGCCCCTTCCCTCCCCCCTCCCAATTTCATTAACTTCTTATGCTATAGAATTAATGTGAGGAACACTAGAAAGTTTGTAAGAGGAGGGGCCTTAACTTCTGGGTACCTATCACAACTTCTCTTATACTTCTATCCTACAGCACTCTCTGCTCACTAACTCTTGGGTTAAGCATTCCCAGCTGCTACCATGGTCTCTCAGCTCACCAGCGTGCATAAGACGACATAGAGCTCCTTTAATTCAGCTCTACTTCACCAGTGCACAAGGCTGGAGTAATTTGACTTAAGAGGAAGTTTTGATAGAGGATTTGCATCAAGTGTACCCATGAAATGCTTTCCTCTGCTCAGAAGCTGATGAATCCAGCAGACAGGCCAATTCGGCATATGGTAATACCTTAGTAAGGTGGGCACGCAAAGATGACAAAACAAAAAGATGGGAGATGGGTGGGAGATGCAAGAAATGCTGGCATAGGGAGGCAAGAGAAGAGGAAAAATGATGGTTGTTGGAAAGGAGGATGGAGGGGGCATAGGCAAAACTCTAGGAGGAAAGAGAGGAGATTTTTTTTTAAATTAGCAGAAAAGTCATCAACTCCTGAAGGAATAGGACTACCGTAAATATTTCTCATCAGAAACAGCATCCTGTCAGGCAGACTGAAAGAACGAGAGACAGACGGACATGCATGTTCAAAAAAATTTTCACGTGTCAGAATGTAATCATAGCAGTAGGAAACGGACAATCACTTGACTGAAGAGGAGTGTGGATCAAAGGAAAGAGATACTGTATTCAAATGGTGGCCACTTTTCCTCACTTTGTGCACATCTGCTCTAAAGCTAGCAGATGCTCGCTACTGTCAAAGGATGCAGCCATTACAGTGCTCACATGCATTTTTGTGAGCAAATGCGGCACTAACTAGACAGAAACAAATTTATTTCAGCTCTCAACAAGCACCCAGAGGATATCTGCATACCAAAAGTAGCAGAGAGGACTTCAATAAATCATCGTAACATACTCCCACAAAAATTGGTACCTCTCAGAACTAATCTGTGTATACAGAGCAAGTGTGTCATGCCATTACTTTTACAGCCACATGATCTTGTTGGAAAGTCTTTGCTCAGTCCTGACACGCCTAGACTTACTGACTCATAAGCCTCCTACAGATTTAGTCCCTTCCACACTGTCTCTTCCTTCCCCTTAGAAAGTACTATAAAAGTAGACCAGTGCTTCTAAAACTAGGAGCCTGGCTTTTCTGAAAAGTCTCCAGTCTCCTCTGAACAATATGCAAAGCAAACTCAGGGAGGAAACATAAGAAAAAAAAAAAAAAAAAAAAAAGATGTCTTCTTTTGTCCTCCTTTTTTTTTTTTTTTTTTTTTTTTGCCTAAGACTCACCAAAACAAGAGTCTAGTATTGAATATTCAGCACTGAATACTAACTGCTCAATAGGCAGTCTGTTTGCAGAGCTCAAAGTGGAAATGACCCAGCAAGGAGGAGAGGTGAACATGCTGCTCCATCCATGTGATTAAACTGCTCTATAAATGCAGTCCTCCCCAGTTCTCCCCACCCCATTACAATGGAGGCCATTTGCTGCCCCTACCACAACTCATTTTAAAAAAATGTTTGTATTAGAGGGGCCCCCACATAAGTATTGTCCCTGTGACTGTGTTTAAGAGAGGAATGTGAGCTCCAACATTGGGAAAACTGCTAGCTAGTCAATCCGACCAGCAGGATCTATTACTGCCACTGCTTGGGAGGAAGGAGGAAGAGAGACCAGTTTACAGAGGAGCAGAGAGCCATGTGGGGTGTTCCAGCTCTCCGCCTGTGCAAGACACGGAGTAAATCTCACCCAGCAGGTCTCTTGTTCTGCCATGAACCTCAGCGTTCTCTTAAGCACTGCTCCTCTGGGTTAGTGCACTAAGGTGTCACACAGTGAGCATCCGGGAGGCCCAGCTGGGCCACAGGCCACCATGCAAACACAGCATGCTACTTAGCAAATGTGTCATTTGCACATAGCCTCTCATAAGGCCAAATTTTCCCTTGATAACTGAAATACACTTAATTTACCCTTAACCCTGAGAGGCCCAGAAGCAGCAACCTTTTACGGACACGAGGCACACGTCACATGCCTGATGTGCTCAGTGTGAGAATTTCTGTTCTGGTTCTAGTGCCATGGCTGTCCCCAGACAGATCTCCATCTCACACACAGCACCAGGCACGGCTCCTCTCCTGCTGACACTGGGGTGCCAAGAGCATTAGCCAGCAAACCTCTGACCCACTGCTCAGACAGGTCTGACATACAGAGACCTGGAGTTGAAGGGCTGTGCTGAGGGGTTAGCAAGGCTCTGCAAAGAAACCCATTCCCTCCAGTCACCATGTGAGCCAATGCACCCAAAGAACACGCATCTCAGACACTTCCATCTCTCATCACAGAACAGCAGCTGCTGCTGCACACTGACATGTAACACTTGTGGAGCAGGACTCTTCTTCCACAATTGCTTGCACCACGTTTTTTCACAGTGTCTATCAGGTCACCTTAAGGACCAACCAGGAATTTTTGTTTCCCCATGTTACTTAAGTTTTGGAGATGGACAAGAAGGATTTTACTTTCCTCTAAGCATTAGAGATGGCAAGAGCCAAGAGCAGGGTACCTACAAGTTGTGTTGCAGAAGCTAACATTGTTAAATACTCATTTGATTAATTAGGACATCCTGCCACACGTTTATGGTTAAATTGAATGTCAGATCACAAAAGGAATCACAAAAGTCAGGTTGCTGAGGATTTCCCACGCACACACCTTTGAAGGATAGAATTGGGTCTACTTCCTATGACCTTCTATTAATTTTGATCAACAAGTGGCTTGTTTCGGCAAGATCCTAGAATATTAGCAAAACATAGAGCCTTTTCTGCTTGTCCTCTGGCACAGGGGAGCTTTAGGTCTTTTGCAGCAGGTTGCATCTTTGTAAGAGGGTGCTGGAAAGTGTCAAGTATTATGAAAAGGATGTTCTGTGGGGCCTGTTGAATTGCGGTCGCCATGGGGGACCAGGCTTGGGGACACAGATGGATCCTTCCAGCCTTGGATGACCACTCATGGGATCCCACTTAAGAGTTTGGCTCCTCCTCCATACTGCCCTCCCTCAGCGGCAGCTGAGGTAGTTTTAGCACTTCTGAAATGGTTTAGAAGTCAATAGGATGGGGAGGGGGGACACAGGCTGGGGAAAAAAGAAAAACAACAAACAAACAAACAAAAAAGAAACAAAAAAAAAAACCAAAGCAACCACAACAAGAAAAAAAACCACCAGCTTTTTACCATTGCATTTTGTAGTCTCTGCACTTACCCATACATTCGGCTTCTTTAACTACTTTTAAATTCCTCTTGCCACTGTATTTCTGGTATCATATCGCTTTACAAGTTTAGCACAAGCTAGATCTGAATTTACTGATCTATACAAGAACAGAAGGCTCATTCCCATTTTGTTGAGTTAGATGCAAGTGTAAGTTCACAAATTAGACCCCTAAGACATTTTTCATACGAGTTCTACCCCACTTAATGTGAGCATCTCTAAGTCTGCCCCCAAGTAGCCAAACCAGTAAAAAAATTAAGAAAACAGGATAGCCTGAGAGTATTATTCTAAGTAGTGAAAATTTAAAAAGAGAAGAAAGAAGTGAGTAGCGAGTAGCTGTATTTCCAGTGACAGTATTCTTAAAAAAAGGCAGTAGTTTCTAACACTCAAAACTTGTCCAGCATCAGACTACAGCAAGCCAAGAAAACTGATGAAATCTCAACATACGTCTCTAGCCTGCTGTTCTGAAATTAATACCTCTAATTAACCCAAGGCTGCAAGTTTCAGGGAATTGCTCATTATGAGAATGTTCCAGTTATCTAAAATGTATTGTTTTCCATTACCATAATATTTGGGATCCTGCACAAAAATGCTCAGGATAAGATGCTAATTAATTGGAAAACTGTCATTCATAGCTGTGAATCAACTCACTGGTTCCTGTAACATATTCCCATCTCAGAGAAATTAAGTTCACTTACCAATAAAAGAAAGCAAAGTGCTTAACTGTAGCTGAAGCAAAGGAAACCAGACAGTGCTGAGCCCCCTGTTTCAGTCTTGCAGGCATTTAAGCTGCAAATGAGCTTTTTTTTCCTTACTGGATACAGTGAGAGCCAAGGCTCTATTTAATCCTCTCCACCTTTTTTCTTTCTTTTTTTTTTTTTTTTTTTTAATTTAAAATTCCCCAGAAAGGGAAGAATGGCCAAAAGTATTTGACCCAACACTTACTTACACATAGAAAATTAAACCGCAGCTTTTGCCACAAACCAGAAAGACTCTGCCATCGACTTTCAGCACCATTTCTAACACTGGCTGGCACTTTATATCTACTAAACTCTTCTTGCTGCAGATCTCCTGGGAGAAAAATAAATGCAAATGAAGACAGGCCAAGACTGCTAGGTCTGCATGTAAAAGAGTTGCAATTAAGTTATTACACATTCCCAGCCCTTGGGAGGGATCATTACAAGCTAACCCTGGGCACCTGCCTTCCCAAGGCACCACAGATCTCAACAGGTGTCTCCCATGTGGAGCAGACATCACAGGATCAGGACCCATCTCTAACAGCAAATTGTATTACAGTTTTAAATACAGAAGCTCTCTGACACATATGTACAGTTCTATAGGACCTAAAAGATGTGTGTAAACATGTTTTTATTACAGACATATTAATAAAAACTACACAGGCCTCCACTGGCTTAACCATCACCGTGTACTCTTCCTTCCTACGCTTGTTATCTATAGGATCGCTCAGCCATCAAATATCCTTTATGCTATCCATCTTCCTAACTAGAATGTTAGCAATCAAATCCCCTCAGCCGCCGGGGCGCTGGGCTCCAGCAGGGTCGGATCGTACGGGGTATTCATTTTCAGACACAATGAAACAAATAGAAAATCCATCACAGATGCAGGGAAACAGACAAGTGGGTGAGCTCAGAAAATTCACAAACCTCAGTGCTCATGGAATTGTGAGCTAATTATTTGGACTCGAATGTCACATCAAGTATCCCCAAAGGACTGACCTTATATTTGTATTGGTTACATGACAGACCACTGCTGCTCTAAAGGCATTGTTATGAAGCATCAAGCCCTGTCTGGATTTAAGGCCACCTCTTCAAAAGTCTTTATCTGAAGAGCTACTAATGTTTCATCACCGCATGGATTTCAGTATTCCCACTATTTCACCTTTATTTTGCTATGGTGAAATCCTATGTATAGAAATAGTTCCTGAGGGGAAGCACCTCCTTATGGCTGTCCTAACTTGGAAACCAATTACAAATTAAGCTAGAGAAATGTAAATATGTCTATGTTTGGAGATGATGCAGCTTTTAAGGCTACACTAACCTTCTGCCTTCCCTGCACACTCACTGCACCAGTAGCTGAACACCAGCCTTATTTTCTAAAAGCAAACAAGCCAGTGATCCTGACAGAAGCAGGATACTCTACTGGTGACTTTCTGTGGGACGGCTCTAACAGCATCACAAGTATCTCAGCACAAAATGATCTAATGCCAAGAATATCTTTTGCTCGGTAGATGTTTACTACAGTAAAGGTGCAGCTGCGATAGACCAACTGAGGCTACAAGTTTCTTTACAGTCTCGGTGACAAAAGTTGAATCTCTCTGAATGCGGAGTCCCTTATTTAATGAGGGTTCTACCCAAATAAAATCTTGAGGACTGTAAACTCTGAACTGTAACTGAAATCAATGGTTTCCTACGGTTGTCTGGCTATTCTTATGCAAAAGCTTGTTTTAATTTTTTTTCCTTCCATCCTTTTAAAGACCCTTTCTTTAGTGCAGGTAAATAACATAATGCAGAGCAGTGAAAAGTATCACAATTCCCCCTCCCTATGTATTTTAGAGTTAGTTAATTAGCAGACAAATAAATCATAAAATCATTCTTTTCTCTGAGTCAGACTTAGAAGGTGAACTTCTTAGTTCAAGGTAATTTTGACCAATTTACAAACCTCTAAAAAATCCCCGTGGATTTTATAAAGTTATTGAAATTCCCTCAGGAATGACGACCTGATACAGTGTTGGGACTTGCATTTAGATCCCATTTCTGCTTCTGCTGAAGGCAGAGGGAGCGGCCAAGGATTGGGCAGTACTGCACAAATACTGTCTGCAGGAACTCCACAGCCAGCAATAAAGAAAACATTTTTGTTAGGGTTTTGGGGGTTCTTTGTTCCATTTCTTCCACGTGTAAAATCTTATAAGATACAAAATTACTTAAGACAAATAGTCAGGTTCAATTATATCAAGGACCAGTAGTATTTCTTTTACATGTCCATATCATATCAAATTTAGAATTCAAAAGAATGATTGGATCATTTTAACTGCTCAGCAGGTAAGATCCTTTATAAACACAAACCCTGGAAGAGTAAATAACTTTTTTTATTTACTGGAATAAAAATAAATCACATTTTTGCTTAAGTATGAAAAGTAAGAAAAAAATCCAGCAAAGTAAGAAAAAAAGCCATTAGCAAGTTCCTCTTTATCTGTTAGTAAACTGTGTTGCAATAAGCAAAGCAAACGGTTTTCAGCATCAAAATCAACCACTCGTTTGGATCAAAAAAATTGAGACCTAGGATGACATGCTTCAGTGTTACACGTATGTTCTGAAATGTCACAACTGCTTTCCCAACTGGCATTCAAGTATTTATTATCGATATTGGCAGTTTCATTAACTGAACCAGGATATGGAAGCCATTAATTCTCTTCTATAAGTGCTTATATACTAAAGCCTTTTTAAATGTCAGCCTCACAGAAAAGGTCACCCACCCCTGCCACGACACCCATATATTGGTAAGAGTATAGACCAATATCTGCCCACCACCACAACGCATTCTGCTCAGGCACTGGAACCTGCTTTTTGTGGTTCACACAAACTGCTTTAAGGGCCTAATCCCAACGTCCTTGACAGCGTTGAAAGGCTTTCTGCTCATTTTAATGGAGTTTGGATCAGCTCCTAAAGCTCAGTTTCCCGTCCCCAGGATCTCATCCATCTAGCACTTTGAAACCAGCAGAGTTTTTGCCTGGCTCCGACAATGAAATTACGAGAGATATTTATTGAGTCATGCAGAAAAGTTGCACTCCAAGAAAGTGCCTCCGTTTCCTTCAGCTCCTGCTCCCTGAGGTGGTGTGGCGCGTGAAGGGAGGGTGGCAGCCCCCCGGGATATCCGTGCCGCCCCACGTCCCCACACGCAGCTCCCTAGCCGGGCTGCACCCCCGAAAGCCAGATGGGGGGTCCTGCG
>JAAGNO010000798.1:0-12188 GCA_033439905.1 Ceryle rudis
CAGGTGTAGGACTCTACACTTGCCCTTGAACTTCATGAGGTTTGCCTTTGCCCAGCTCTCCAGCCTGTCCAGATCTCTGGATGGCAGCACAGCCTGCCGGGGTATCAGCCACTCCTCCCAGCTAAAATGAGCACCAAGACTGTAAAAGTTACTGACCTAAGGAAGGGGCTTTGGCTGAGGAGTCAACAATGGCTGGACATGCTTGTAGCATCTCATCAGCGGCCTCTCCTAAACTGGAAAGGCCAAAAACCAGAATAGAGAGAACCTGCAAAAACTGAAGAGGTGACAAGAAAATTAAGGTTCTGGTGTCAAGTCTTTGCTTTCTGCACTGCCTGTCTCTGAGAGAATAAAGCTTTGCTTTGAAGGAGCTGCCCCTGAGTGAGTTAGCTAGTGTCACAGAACAAACTGTTGCTGAATAGGGAGTTTCAGCTCATAAACAGTCTAAAAATGACCGAAGGCAAAGGCATGTCGCCGTGCAGAAAGACTAAGTTAATGAAAATCGCTGGAGGGATGCACTTAAAAGAAGCTACCAAGGCACCTCGTTAGGTAATGGTGACAAGTTCCTCGATTCATTTCCTGAGCCATATCCATTCTCGCACTTAATGTGGTAAGTGTTCTATGAAAAAACTAACACGATTATGCAATTAAAGCCTGCTTAAAATAATACACACAAACTGGGGAGAATTAAGGTCCCATGGGCAGTAAAACTACCACCTCCTAATGTGTGAGACTTCAGCTTTTCAAAATCGCTGTCCTGTGTGTTACAGTCTAAGAAATGGAACATCTCTTCCCCCTGTACGTGGAATTCTCCTTACTGCAAATGGCTTAGAATTAGGGCAAGACCCTTGATATCCACAACGCCGCACGCTGCCTCTAGATTCCTCAGGAATCACCAGCAGTAGATTGATGTTCCTTAAATGCAGCAGTCCCTGGAGAAATAAAGCATACATTTTGTCAGTAGGTTTCTCAGCTTTTTTTTTTTTTTTGACCACAGAGACTCTTTGAAAAGACTAGTCTGTAATACTCAAGGACCCTCTGTCTCTCACTCTCAGCCCCCTGCCTTCATCCCTTTCCCTTCTCTTAACAGCGTAAGTGTCTTGCTTCAGTAGTCCATTTTTGACTTCTGGTCCAAGTTCATAGAATCATTAAGGTTGGTAATGACCTTCAAGATCATCAAGTCAACATGCCTGCTAAATATTATCAGGAGCACTAAACCACATCCTGAAGTGCCACAGCTAGATGTTTCTTAAACACCTCCAGGGATGGTGATTCCACCCCCTCCCTGGGCAGTCTGTTCCAGTGCCTCACCACTCTCTCGGTAAAAAACTTTTTCCTAATATCCAACCTAAACCTCCCCTGGTACAACTGAGGCCCATTTCCTCTTGTCCTATCACTGGTGACCTGGGAGAAGAGACCAACACCCAACTCACTACAACATCTTTTGAGGTAGTTGTAGAGAGCAAGTTAATGGTTTCTTTCTCCCAACCTCCTCTCTTCTTCACTTCAGTCTCACACACCATCCCTACTGGCTACTTTCTTCCGTTCTTGTCACAGCCTCCTCATCTTTTCCTCACTGAGTTCTGATCATCCTCTTGCCCACACAGCCTGCATCCTAATCATGGACTTTTCTTTTCATACACGTTTATGGGTGAGGCAGCAAAATGGGAGCAACAGCAAAACCCTGTCTCAGTTCTTGCACGCACCTCCACAAAGGCCTCTGTTGCTAGGAAAAGCCATTGCTGGAAGTTTTGCCCATCCCCAGTAAACCTACAGCAGATGTCCATTACTGTTGGTCTTTTCAGAGAGTAGAATGTGGAAAGACCATTCTAATGAGAGGTCTGTATTTATGGTTTTTAATGGAAACAGTCTGAGATGTCCTCCACCCATCAGATCCTTGGGAAATCTTTTGCCAGTGTTAGAGTGCAGAGACGGGAGAGTTTCTCAGTCACGCAGTCCAACAATATTTTTTAACACGAGCAAAATGTATTTTTTGCCAATCTCATTCTACAAACTGACTGAACTATTTTAAAAATCAGCTTCGGGCTGACACACAAATCACAGAAAAAATCATTACAAATTAGTGAATATTTGACAGCTACAGACATCAAAAGCCAGGATCTTGTAACAGGCAATGATGGACCAGCTTACCCATAGCGTTGCTGCTTGTGCTGCCTGTAATATAGAGTTTCCTAGTTTTTCTTTCTCTCAAAATAAACAACAAAAAAGAATCAGAAGCAAAACTATGATGTACTTACCATATTTTAAGTTGTGGACAAAACCGCATGGGTTTTTTTTGTTGTTGTTGTGGGCTTTTTTTTTTTTCCTTCTTGTCTCTTTTCCCCTCAGGATTCAAGAGAAAAACCCACATTATTTCAAGAGCTTCCGTGACTGTACAATAGATGTGTCTATTTCTTAAGAAGAGAAGAAAAATGAAGCTCTTTTTTTTCTCTATCAATTGTCTTTGTTAAGCCTCCCCAGGAGGAGAAAGAAGCCACTGCAGGGGGCCAGTTCAAAGTTGAAGAACAAAGATGGAAGGTGAAGAGACACTTCTGTTTACATCAGCATGCTCTGGACAAATGTACCAGAGAATACATCAAAGCCACCACTAATGCCAGCTGTAGATATCTTTTCTAACAAACGAAATGTGGAAACATTTTCCTGACTACCATCTAATGTAAAACAATTGCAAAGCACTTTCATTTGATTGAGAACATTTGACCTTTTAATCTTTCATTGTTACTCTGGCCTTAGCCAAAACAAATGATGTCCATAGGAAAATAAGACTGGCAATGTTAATATATTATACTAACTATACCCTGCCTATATAACCTCATCTTCTTCTAGATGTTGCTTCAATTTTTGGTATGTTAAGCTTAGGTTCACTCTGAAGCCCTTTACAAAAATGATAGCTAACAGAAACATGTCTGTTCCTTCTAAAACATCCAGGTAGTTGCTCCCCTTCCCCCCCCCTTCCCCCCCAAGAGAATTGATTTACTCCATAACATCCTGGGGAAGTAGACAGTTATGATCATTTCCATTTTGGAAGTCAGGAGGTGTAACAGAGAGGTTGTGTGATTTGTCCAAGGCTTTGCAAAACCCCTAAGGCAAACTGAGAGAAGAATCCACTTCTCTTGACCTCCTTGTCTGTATCTTGTCTACAAGGCTGCCTGTCTTCCTGCTAGCTGACAGGCTACTGAGAAGGATGAAGACCTTATTGATCCTATAGTTAGATGCTGAAAAAACAGCATTGTTTAGCATCAGTTGAATTCTGTAGGAGTCATGTCCTTTGGACAGTAAAAGGTATTAATTTTTAAGCCTAAATATACCTGAGATACCAGTGTCAGAACATGAGATGCTGCTGGATAATAAATTATAATAAATGCATAATTATTATTATTTTATTTACCAAACAAATAAATATAGCTCTGCTCTATAGGAATCCTTTGTATGCACGGGTGTTTGTTACCCATTTCACTCTGCACCCAGACCGCAGCGATACACAAGCTCATCAGTGCCCGGCATGGTTGAGAAGCCAAAGCTCCCGGTAGCTCTCAGCAGCTCTGTGCAGGCAGCGGGACCTGCCCCTCCTGTGCCACACACCCACAGAACACAGCTCCCTTCACACTGTCTCGCCAGCCAGCACCGCAAGGAAAACAAAATCAATTGAAATCCCTCCATTTCAGCAAGCTGAATAGGAACAGGAGCAGACGAGTGTGTGGCTGGTAACGCCCCTCCTTCATATAGTCAGTGTTTTTTCACCTCCCAACCCCATTTCAATTGTAACACAGGCTCTTAGGCCGTCTCCCCTGACGGGCAGTGCTCCACTCAGGGGAATTTGGACAGAGACTCTCAAAACAGCAATGGAGATGGAAGGAGAAGGAAGATAAGCACAATGTTTGTCCTGGTCATATGCAATCGAGGCTGACAAAGCATCCATCATCCTGTACAATATTAGCCTTTAAATATTCAGCTTTATCAGTTCCCCCATTCCTAATCCATCATTAACCACCCTATGAAGCCTCAGCTGATTAGCCCCACCTCTGCAGCTTGGCAACCCATTAACTATTTATTATTTGTATTTAATTGAATCCTCGTAGCTGTGGAAAACTCCAACCAGACACATTGCAAAACTGGAACAAAGGAGATGGTCCCTTGCCTAAGGAGTTCATGGTCTGGGCAAGAGTGAAATGCAGCAAAGAGGAAATGACAGCCATGATGAACAAAGGCTTACTCACATGCCCTCTAATTACACTCCCTACCCCACAATTCTATATATTTTCCATGGATTTCTTTTTTTTCCAGTGGGTTGCTTCTAAGCATTCCTTAAAATCACAAAAGATGAGGCAACCTGGGAGGGTCCAGCAGAAAAAAAAAAGTGATTTTGTATGTTAGGTGAAAAAGAGTAAAAAACTACCTAAATCATTCCACAATTACTAGGTAATGATACAACCCAGGGA
Source organism: Ceryle rudis (assembly GCA_033439905.1). Classification (NCBI taxonomy): domain Eukaryota; kingdom Metazoa; phylum Chordata; class Aves; order Coraciiformes; family Cerylidae; genus Ceryle; species Ceryle rudis. The sequence continues at coordinate 4,458 of JAAGNO010000798.1, forward strand.
TTGAAGTTATAGTATAGTAGGAAACTGGCAAGCATATACAACATACACATTTTATATGGCTTTAAACACATAAAGGGAAACATTTCTCAGTTAAAATGCTTATTTCTCAGGGAATAAATATATGTAATTTATGAAGTGTATTTATTTTGCTGCTTGCTATTCACAAGCATAATCAAAACATTGATAAAATACTAAATGTTCTTTCTGCTAGTAACGCTGGCTTTGAGGGGAGAAGATCTGTACACCTTTTTCTGTCTTTCTTCTTTTTCTACCGAGATGGGAAGCTGTGTGTTCTCCACCGAGACTGGTGGCACATCTCCTCTGAAGTAAACTTTGCAAAAGTCACTGGTGCCTTTGTCACCGCCACCTGGGTTTCTGTACCTTTCTATTTATGAGTCCCCTTTGAAGCGTGCCTGAAAGATCCAGCTCCCGAGAAAGCCACTACCCACTGCCCAAACAGTGCCACGCAGCACGGGCACTCCACACCAGTGGCTTGGCACTGGCTTGCTGTTTAATCAACTTTAAAGCCCAGAACGCTCGTGGAAATGGTTTTCTAAGGGGGTACTCTCCCTCCGAGCCCACTCACTGCCTCACTACCAGATGGAGAGTCATGTTTGTCTGGGAGCCAAGTCTCAATATATGAAAAGCAACCTGGAAGATGAAAAAAATGGTTTTAAAATTTGAATCAGAAAACCCAGGTTAAACAAAATCATTTGAATCTGTCCTTGTAAATCTGTGTCTGAACAGGATAATGTATTTTGTGTATTTTGTGTACTGAACACAAGGTAAAGCCTTGTGTTCAGTATAGGTGTTTTCCGGTACAATTTCCTTTGCTTTTGAATTTATCCTAATGTCAAGTCTGTTGGACACAGAGTCGTGACCCTTGGGGTTCAAGGATCAATGCATTTATTTTTACCTAGCACTTGGCTCACTTGTAACTGTTCATTTGATCGATGTAATTAAAATGCCTGCCTGACAGTTCAGTACATGCTCTAAAATGATTAAAAGTTGAACATTATTAACAACCAAAGTTACTGCTGCTGTACAGGAGGAAGAACAATTGATCTAGGCCAATACAGTTAAGCAATCTGTAGAAGAAAAACTATAGCTACTAATGTAAAATAGAATATAAGAGTTTTGAGTCAGATGAAAGGAGCATCTGAGGTAGTACACCCCGTCTCAAATAAGAGCCAGTATGAAATGCTTAGGGGAAGAGAAGGAGAAATTGAGCAAGGACAGAGCAGTACGTCCTGTCCACCCAGCTTCCACCTGACTGTGCTTTAGAGACTTCTGGAGGCAGATGCGCTATCAAGTCTATTATGTTTAATAAACCAAAATGCAACTATTTTCCAGAACTTCTAAATCTGGCTCTTCTAAGCTCTTCTTTGAAGCTGTTTAGAGCTGTTTAGATTTTTCTCCCCCAAATATCCTGTGTACACGTTCCACAGTTTTTTCACTTGTTATGTGGAAAACCCCTCACTTCATTAATTTTAAAACTCCTAACTAGTAGTTTGTGTCCAGAGCCAATGAGGCAGGCCCAAGCTAGTCTAAATGACCCCTTGAACAACATCTCCATCCCTTTCTGGTTTATTGATTCCCCCCATCTTCCTTTTTTTGTCTCTCCTTCTCTCTTTCTTTTATCATGTTATCTCTGGAGGGTGTTACAAGCTCTGCAGGCATCTCATTTACAAATGCACGCCCGTGACGTACCAAAATTCAAATGACCGAAAGCGTGGACGTCCTTCAGAGACACACTCTTCCACACCAATGTCACTTGCTTGTATGTTGAGTCTTAAACTTTGGCAGCTTGGTTCCTTTCTGAGCTCCCGAGTGACAGTGACCTGGTTCTTGGAGGTGCTTAGCACCCGTCACTTCCCGGGGGGGAGCTGCAGGCACTTGACACGCACAAGAGAACACTTTTATGCAAAGCATCTGCCTGGCTCTGGGTACTCAAGTATTAAATTGTTATTCTGGATTCAGCTTCACAGTGTAGTGACACAGGAAATCGTCATCCCTAGAGTGAAATTAAGAACCTTAGGACTGGCAGTGATTTAAGGTAAGCAGTCCTCTTGAATTAAATATTACTAAATGTGAATCTTCCTGGTTTTTTCAGGACCAGTGGCAAATGCTACAGGGTACAGACTTCTTACAGACTTTGTGTAGGATAAATGTTATAGATCATTGCTATATCAGGAGTCCTACTTGGACATCTGATTTTCAGCTTTATATCTGTTTCCACAGTAAAACATACCAAAACTTCAACTTACACGTTCACTTGCACAATCATCCAGTAGATACACTTTCCATCTGCCCTATATTTTTTCCTCTTTCTCTGTTCCTCTCTCACTCTTGGAATTTGCTCAGACCTATTTTCTAGCCAAAAGTCTTTTTTTTTTTTTTCTTTTCCTTCAATGTATTCCTCTTTGCATTTCTTTTTGCTTTCTCACCACCTTTCTATGTGTCAGCCTTGTTCCAGTTCTTCTCCCCAGTGGCATTCAGAACTCCTGCTACTTTCAGACACTCTCACCATTTTAAGCCGCTTTCCCACATGCTCCCTTTGACGGAACACCTTCCTTCCACTGATTTCCAAAGCACAGATGCTTGTTCACTTTCCACGATGGCAACAACAGCTCTGAAAGAAACATATCATTTCCCCTCCTGCAATTCATGCACAAATGCCTGGCATGTGCTGCCTGGAGAAAGCCTTTCAACTTTGAATTTCCTTGCCTTTGTGGAATCTGTGAAAAAGTCTGATAAATTACAGCTTTGGCAGTTATTTCAAATAACTTTATTTGCAGCCAACTGAGGCAAAATCTGTCAATGGTGCCGTCCCCGTGTTCTTTCAAAGGTCGTTGGCGTTTCATGAGTGAGCTCAAAGTCAAGCTGGTTCAAAGGGAGGCTCACATTTCATTTTTTTCCAAGACGGTTAGATTACATGTACTAATGGGGACAGGACTGTCCTACAAACATAAGAGCTGGGTTCTGGTTGAGGCCGTGAGACTCTTCAAATACATGTGTTTTGTCACTTTATCTCTCTCCCAAGGATTTCTCATCTGCAAAATAGCTGTAATACTAACCTGTGGTTGTGATATTAGTTAACAACAGACAGGAAGACCACAACAAATCAGATGGATGCCTAGGTTTAGAAGTTGCCCTTGGCCCCTGGTTTTGGTGTTGTCAGTTCAGGTAAAGCCAATAAACCTCAGTCTACAGCTCCTCACACCGGGTCTTAAGAGGCACTACCTGTGACACACAATATGCAAGAGGCAGTTTCTCATGTTGTCCCAGGGAGTGAGAGGAAGAAATAATACAGAGACTTGGCTCTGCAATGCAACTGAATTGCTGCCTCAGCTTGCAGAAATGATCGTGGACCTGTGGACCTCTAGTGATCCTCAGAATAAACCACAGCGTGTCAGGGGTTGACATGTATGCGGGCAGGATTTCAATGCATGCTAATCAAGATATGCTTGGAGTTCCTGACCCTCGACTCCCAGAAGTTATGCAAAGCTGGAAGTCTTGTGGCAAGCGTTCGCTGGGCCAGCTGGGTGGGATGGAAGTTGTATCCCATCAGTATCCTCTGGATCAGAAGGAGACTGGTGAGGACATGTCCATTCTGCTTTAACTAGTAGCATTGTGAAAAGAAATTGATAATCACATGTGACTTCAAGAGATGGATACATACATTAATTCTGGTTTCAGGCAAAAAATCCTACCTGTGTAGAGCAGGATTCTCAAGACTGTTTATGAGCAAGATCTATTTTTGTATGTGGCAGTAAAAGACTTAGATTATTATCATTAACGTTACATGCATGATTTAATTAGGAAAAGCAACACAGTTCAGGAAAACAAAATCTTTCCAGATAATAGTTATACTAATTACCTCAGAGATCATAAATCAGAGCAAACTGAATAAATTGCAAAGGAAATGGGCTGGCAAGAATCTCATGAAGTTCAGCAAAGAAAAATGAAGTCCTGCACCCGGAGAGGAATAATTTTTGTAGTAATACAGGTGGGGATCCAGCAAGAAGGCAGCTGTGCAGAGAAGGCCTCGGGACTCTGTCATTCAACAAGCTGAACAGGAGCCAGCAGTGCACTCTTGCACCAAAGAAAGTTGGAGTGAGTTAGGAAGAGCACTGCTGGCAGGTCAAGGGAAGTGATCTGTCCTCTCTGCTCAGCCTTGCTGACACATGTCGGGACTGCTGGATCCGTGTCTACACTCCCCAGTGTAAGAGAGACATGGACACACTAGAGAGCAAAGGGCCACACTGACAACAAAGGGACTGGAGCATCTGACATACGAGGAGAGGCTGAGAGGTTTGGGGTTGTTCAGCCAAGAGAAGAGAAGCCTCATGGGGGATCTGGTCAATGTATATAAAGACCTGATAGGGGGAGAAGTAGAGATGATGGAGCCAAGCTCTTCTCAGTGAAAGGGCAAGGGGCACAAGAACACGAATTGAAATATAGCAAATTCCATTTAAACGTAAGAAAAAGTTTTTTTGCCTTTTTTTTTTCCCCCACCTATGAAGGCGGTCAAACACTGGAACCTGTAAAGGCTCCATCTTTGGAGATATTAAAAACATGACTGGACACGGAGCCAACCTGTTCTGCTTTGAGCAGGGAGGTTGGACTATATGATCTCCAGAGGTCCCTTCCAATCTCAGCTATTTGTTTTGCTGAATAAAGAACATTTTCCCTCGCTGAAAATACAGTCCATGTCCTAGTCCTGAATATATTTCTGTTCTGCATTCCCAAGATATGTTTGGGGTTTTTTTGACAGACTTTTCACCACAGCTATGTGAATGCATTGCCATTATATCTTAGGACGTGTAAAATTCGTGCAAACATAACCGAGGAGATCAAGAGATGGAATCACACGTCATGTAGGATTCTGGTGAGATGCTATCAGGAAAGCAAGCATTGCAAGAGAAGAGTAATTGTCAAATAATGGCATGTCAAACCCCAACTTTACCCAAGTCTAAATCATTTAGTATATGTCACTGTAGATATCTCGACATGTTTCTTTGGGTCCAGGAGAGAAATGAATAACCCACTGTATCTTGTATATGCAATGCAGGGTGTAATTTGGACAAACTGATAAAATGTTTTTGAAAGCATGACAAGAAAATTAAGGATGAAGAAACTCCAGAATGACTTTTATGAATGAAAAGAACCTGTAATTGTTTTCCATCTCTTGACAGATGTTACTTAAACTGACATACTATATCATGCAACAAAGCTCACAGGGGGAATATGGGATTATGAGAAAATGTATAAACCACTATCTTTATTGTAAAAAAAATCTTCTATTCTTCACAGAAAGACAAAGAAAGGAGGGATGCCTTTTAGGAAGAACTTTATGTCAATTACTGTAATAATATTTTCAGGAATGTATCAGCACAATTGGTCTACTTAAAAAATAAAATACAAAAGTTAAAAAGAAGGGAGAACTTTCTACTATATCTCAATCCCACATAACCTCTCCCCTTCTTCTCCTCTCACTGTAGCATCTGGGAGACTCATTTCTTAAAGTGAAAACAAGAAGACTCTCTCCTGCTGCCTTCTGCACGGAGAAGTAAGAAATGGGAAGGGGTGGAAATATCTGTAGTTCAGAAATGACAGGTGAAGAAATGAGTTTGCCTTGGCTGTAAATATCCTCATTTCACCTCAGAGGGATCTTTATGACCATGGGACCGCTGCAGAGAGTGCAAGTCTCCACTCCTCACCAGTTTCGCTTCCGGCTTTGACACTTCTCTACTTTCCAGGTACGTGAAAAACGGGCATAGAAAGTAGAACGGTCCCTCAGGTACCTCAGACCTTCTCCAAAGTAGCCTTTGGAGGTCAGCATTTTGGATGTCAGCCACAAGGAAACGAGAAGCCCACAGGAAAGTGGAACTTGGTGTAAGCTCTTACAAACCTGTATGACAGAGCACATAGACCACTATTTTGAACCAAATGAAAGTTTTTAAGTTTCACAAGTTTCATTCTGAGCTACAGTCCTTAACCGTAATGAAGTCTAGAGGATGAAAATTCATAGTTTGTCACTGAATCACACAGATTCACAGAATCATATAGGTTGGAAAAGACCCATAGGATCATCATGTCCAACCATTAACCCTACTCTACAAGTTCTCCCCTAGACCATATCCCCCAACACTACATCTAAGCGATGCTTAAACACATCCAGGGATGGCAACTCAACCACCTCCCTGGGCAGCCTATTCCAATATCTCACCACTCTTTCCATGAAGAATTATTTCCTAGTGTCCAGTCTAAACCTACCTTGTTTCAGCTTGAGGCCATTCCCTCTGGTTCTGTCACTAATTACCCGAGAGAAGAGACCAGCACCAACCTCTCTACAATGTCCTGTCAGGGAGTTGTAGAGAGTGAGGTGGTCTCCCCTCAGCCTCCTCTTCCTCAAACTAAACAGACCCATCTCCTTCAAATGGTCCTCATATGATCTATTCTCCAGTCCCTTGACCAGCTTCATTGCCTTCTCTGCACCTGCTCCAGCACCTCGATATCCTCCTTGTACTGAGGTGCCCAGAACTGGACACAGTACTCAAGGTGAGGCCTCCCCAGCGCTGAGTACAGGGAGGATTTGATCTGTCACAGACAAATTCAAGCCTGGTATAATGTGTCTGTTTCTTGCTCATCCATAGGTTCTTCATTTTCCTTTACCTGATCTTTGGCATTATCTTCAATATTCACTGAATAACCATAGCGGATAGATAGGGTGTAGGAGTAGACATGATAAAGATTTTTCCCCAAAGTCAATACTGGTGTCCGGGGCATATTTTACTAATTTGGTTTTTAATGCATTGCTGATATCTTTTTAAAGGTTTAATATTGATTGATCTTTAATGGCGTGGGTGTTCTCTGTTGCCGAAGAAGGAGAAGACTTCTCCTTGCTTGCTTTTGGTGTAGGGAACATGAGAAATGAAACAAGAAAAAAAAAAAAAAAGCATTTTAACAGAAGTCTCAGAAGTATTTAACAAAGAACCAGAGAAACAAGTTAACATTTCTTTCTGTTTATCATATTCCATGAAGCTTCAGGCAAGAAGAACAATCATTAATTAATGATTGAATAAGTTAAATAAAGTTTCTCTCTGTTTGCCAGAACTTTAAAAAGCATTAACAGTATTAAGGCTCTATCTTTCTATTAATTTGTACAGATTTGACACTGATACCCTAAAGCAGCACAGAAAAAATGAAATAGTCATCAATATTAAAGTACCTCCAAACTTTTCCAGATCTTAATGTTTGGGAAGCTGCCACTACTCCCATTTCAGCTGCCATACTGCGTCTGCTTTGGAGAGGCTACCTCCTGACATTTTGCAGAACAGCCTCTAATCACCTAAGGAAACTCTGGATTGAGATTAATATCCACAGCAGAAAGGAATCTACAGACACTAGCGTGTGTGAGTAATGCTGTGGGCATTCATCCAATCTCAGGAATGAGTGGAATTTACCCCTTCTTAAAGGTATGGATGAAATAACATCACTGAAGTGGAAGTGGGGATTGGGTGGAACTGAAGTGAGGGAGAAGTTCACATGTGTGTTTTCCACACGCATAAAACTGGTTGACTGTATTAAAAAAAAAAAAAAAAAAAAAAGATAAGGAGTCGGTATTTTAATTATTCAGTGCATTTATTTTCTTCTGATGGCATAAATAATTTGTCATCCTAGCATGTCGTACAAAAAGTCAAAGGAATGTTTCCACTTCAAGTCAAA
>JAAGNO010000799.1:0-11486 GCA_033439905.1 Ceryle rudis
CGGGGCGGTGGGGAGCCCGCGGGCGGCGGCGAGCGCCGTGCCGCCTCCCGAACCCGCGACCCATCGGCCTCGGCCCCGGGGTGCGGAGCCCGCCGCGGGCAGCGGTGTCGTCCCCTGTGCGTCTCCCGGAGAAGGGAAGCAGCTGCAGCCCGGGGAGGATGCTGCTGAAAGTTACGCCACTCCGATGCGAGTATCTGTGTTTTCCTGGTACCCTTCTTTCCCAGCCCTGTTTCCCAAGCCAAGTCTGTTTGTGCATGCTGCCCCGTGTTTTAGCCCCTGACAGGCGGAAAAAGCATTTTACCACCACCATATTCCTCTTGCAACAGTAAAATTGAACTCCAATTTGCCCCCCAGCTCCGCATCAGCGAATGCAGTCAGCTTGTAAGAGATGCCATAGCACAGCAAAGCCTTTTTGTTGCATGTCTAATTTGCTTAAGAACTGTATTTCAGCTTGGTAAAACTTTCTAAACATGCTGAACTAATCTGGAAAAAATAAAGCTGACTAAGTAAGCATTTGCACAACTCTGATAAAGATGCAAAGTTCAGATACTAAAATACTTTATTGGTGTGGCAGGCCCTGGAGATTTGCTGTCAAAATGAAACATGGGTAAAGTCAAAGGTAGATGATAAACCACACCTAGTACATTAAGCCTTGGTCAAGTCCTTTGCCCCAGCTTTGTTCTTGCACATTATTTTTAAGGGTGCTCTGACTTGTACCTCTGCATTAGAATGTATATACTGTCATTTTCTTACTGCATAAATTGACAAAAACTATGCCTCTATTTTTACTGGATAGGTTGACTCATCACTAAAAATTCCATATGTTAGTTAGATCAATAGTGCTCTTAGTAGTCTTGGTGCTTGACTACAACGTTTTCTCAAAGGCTGTCTTATGTCTCCATGTGTGTAGGCCTGAGAAGGTCTCCTGAGGTCAGGTGAAAGGAAAATTAACCAAAATATAAAACTCCCAAGAAGAAACCAAGGAGAGGCTGTTTTGCTTGGAATTGCTTTTAAGCAGCTGCAGTATTCATGGAAAAACTCTGATTCAGAATAACCAGGAAAACCAACCCAACAAACGCTAGCTTGTTTTAAGAAGTAAAACAGGGCTCATTCTAAAATGCATGGAATAAAGGGCAGTCAGAATTAAAGCAGGTTCATTGCTACCTTTTTTCCCCTCAAACATCATACATTCTTGCCTCTAAATGGCATACTTGGAGATGAGATGCTAAAGAGGAATGGTCTTGCTTGATTTCCTGTCTTAGTCTTTATTCTTCCCTTCTCCTTCAGATGTTGGTATAGCACATATGTACCGTACAGCAGAGAAGCAGGAAAATGTAGTTGTTTGTTACCAGCTACATCTACGCAGTTAATGTAGAGTTCAATGCTACAAAAGCTCAGCTGAAAAATCCAGTTTTTATGCCCAGGAGGAGAGTCTGGTTCTGTTCTCATGAAGAATGGGTAAGCCAGTTTTCTGACTGAGGTGATTTTTGAGACAGGTGGTGTGGATGTATTACACTTTACATATATATATACAGACACTCCCATATACACATATACAACCCCTGATATATAGACATTATTGCCAAATATATACATGTATGGGCAATAAAATATGTTGAGGACTGCCAACAGGGTTGCCAGTTTGATAGCCTGTGGCCTGCTTGCATGCTTGAGAGCTGGTACTCTCAGTTCACTTTCTATTGCCAAGGCTGTTAAACAAGCATCAGATTGCAGAGAATTCAGTTTGAAGTAGATAAAATATCTCCTTTAATGATTCTAAAGTACAGGGTTTGTTTACAGTTCTGCAGGAGTGCCAGAACTTTCTGCTGTTTCCTGGGCCCTGTCTAAGAGCTGCAATTCCTCGCTATCAGCACTTTTAGATATGGTGCCAGTTTTAATAAGCTTATTTGCATATACTTGGCAAAAGTAGACTATAAGCATTGAATAGTGGTATCTAGCAGTGACTTGTAGAAAAATAAGACAAATTATGTTTTCAGAGTCTCTTAAGCCAAGACAGCTGACCTGTCAAGCAGGTAAAGCTGAAATATGCTGCAGTAGGTGGAAGCTTGGGGTTTGAGTCTTCATTTAATGCATTCCTTTTCTCAGGCAAGTTGAAACAAAAATTTTATGGGGAACCATTTATACTTGGACGTCTTTAAAAAAGAGAAGTAAGAAGAAATAAGGAAATAGATTTTTGTTGTTGTTGCTGTTGTTTTTAAATACCTATCTCCATTTAGTGTCCCACTTGTCCAACAGAAAAGCTGGATTTCTGTAAACTCAGCGTATGCATCACTTTTTATACTAACCTTGATGTCTGGTGAGAAGTGAAAGAAAGGGCTGTGGGAATACCAGGGCGAACACCCAAATTTCTTCTTTTCCACTTGCCCTCTACTTTTACATGGAGGGCAAAATGTCTAGAACATACTAAGTACTGAAGTACATTGAAGCCCTAGGTAATGTCTTTTTTAAATGGTTTACATTTTACTTTGTAAGTAATTCATAAGCATGTATGGAGTGTGATGAGTGGTTTGCCCCATCTCTGTAGCAGTGTTACCTCAAAAATCATGAGGAACAGCAGGCTGTAACGCACAGAGTTTAATTATCTAAGGACACCTGACCATGTCTATGGACACTAATCACAATTCAGTTTTATCATGTGACATTTTAGGTCCACAGTGATTAAAAGTGCTCTTAGAACATTTTTGGTAATTGTCTTTTTTTTTTTTCTCTTCAGGCAACTAACCACAGCATGACTAGCAATTACAAGGAAAACAAACGCAATTTCACTTTTTTTTTGAGTAAACCAGATTGCATTAGAAACATTTGGCTGGGACTTGTATGCTCTTTAGGCTGATGAGTTACAGAAGAGTGAAAATAATTTGCTCTACTACTATAAATCTCATTTATGCTTTATTCAATGTATGAGTTTGTGACTTTAAAGCACACAAATCATTTCACTCTAAACTTTCATCTCATCTTTAAATTTTTTACCTTTTAGTATTGTTTAAACAAATTATAGTTTCCTATAAGCTGCTTATTTTCAGAAGCTCAATGTGAAGATATGCAAATGCTTTTTTAAGTACCAAGTTTTTCCAATAGTCTGTATTGGTTCTGAATCTAAACACTTCCCTGACTGGGAAACTTTGCTGTTGGAGGAGAGCTGCTTTGCTTCCAGGCTGCTTTCATATTTTTGCAGAGTGATTCAGTGAGCAGGAAATAAGTGATTGTATTAAATCTAAGTGCTGGAGGGCTCTTCCCCCTCCCCAGCTGCTTAATTTTAACCCCTCTCCTCTCACTGCCTGCTATTGTCATTTCTGAGTGTAGTGCACATGTAAGCTGTTGCTCCCTCTTTTTCTTCTCCTTTATTCATGTTGCACAAAAGCATTGGAGAATTTCAGAACAGACTGTCTGATGAGGCTGCTGAACAGCTGAGAGATCTCAGTCTCAGTCCCACCTGCAATAGCACTGATGCTTTATGCTTACCACCTCCTGTACTTGATGCCACTAGATCTTAGTAAGTTCTCAAGTAAACAGTGACATGAGTTGTTGGCCATCAGTCCGTTGACTCATTATGGGATTTACTATACAAGAACCATACTGGAACAGACCAAAGGTCCATTTATTGCAATGTCTTCTTTCTGTCAGCAGTCATACTGTATCCCTCAGGAGAAGTAAAAGAGTGAAGGTTGCCTCTAGGGATACTTTCTCAGAAAAATCAATTCCAGGCTGACGGAGTGAGCAGTTTATTAGGGGGTTATTAAGATAGGAATGCTTGTCTTTCCTATCAGATTACACATGTTAACTTGTTAAAAAAAAAAAGGTAAACATTTATTTTTGCTTCAAGAGAAACCGTTCTCTTAGCTAGAGAGAAGCATGGACTTCTCATTGTGCCCATATGTTTCACACAGTGGGAGGAGAATGCTTGTGAAATACAGATATATTTTGTTCTGTATACAACTACTTGCATCACTAAAATTAAATCTGATGTTGACAAAGTATAATCCTGTGATTGGTGTGGGTGACATATAAAAAAGGTCTTATGACTTTGACATTTATTTGTGACCCTGTAATAGGTCCCAGAAAACCCAGACCTTAGTGAAAAATCAGAAGCATTCCAGTGAAATTTTCTGTATCTGATAGATAAAAGAGAAGAAACATTTAAGAAGTTCTTCTAAATAAATCATTCCTTTATCAAATACCAGGTAGATGTATATTTTCCTTCCAGTCATAATGTTCATATTTTTACATCTTAAACTTGTGTGTACTTTGTCTGGATCCTCTGATGTGGCCAGTGCTCAATGAGTGTTGCTTTTTCCTTAGCTGTAGATAGATATTCTTGGAAGAAAACTGATGAAGCTGCGGGTGGAGGAGGAGATCACTCCTTAAAATGGCGTATTAGGAGTATCTATATTAATTTGAAAAACAGGTTTTCTGAAGGTTACTTGTTATTGCAGGGATAATTGCATACTAAGTGGTAGTAGATATGATAGTATCTTTTAGGTTGGAAGATGGTCAACTCCATATGAAAATAAAGGTATAATATGAAGAATTTTTCAGAGGTATAGTTGCTGATCACTTTCACTGTCTTCTACTTCCTTTTTTCCTGATAAACTTTTTGTCCTTTAAAACTTTGTAGTTTTTAACAGTAGTATTTCTCAGTTCTTATCCCCCTCAGATCAGCTAGCAGAGCAGTTCTAATCTTGACAGGGATAAGCACATGCTATTTTTCTGGTCTTTGACAAGAGTAAATGGTACCGTGGTTGGGCTATTACAAAAACCGAATCAATCTGTTCTTTGTCTGAAACCTTTTAGAACGAACTGGTATTGATTTTGCCTGTGTGTTTCGTAAGCACTGTAATTTTGATCTATTACTGGGGTCTCTGACACTGGAGTTGCTGTTCTATGAAATCGCAACCTAAAATAGGAAGTTCTTCGAGTGTGAGGTTGACTCACACCAGAGCTGTTTGCTCTTTAACGATCAGCACTGTGAATTGCAGACAGGCAGAACTGTAGCTGCCTTATACACTTGGGTTTTGGGCAAGGGCATGAGCTCAGAGGTGGCTCACCAGTGGGTAACACAGGGCTGGCTGAGGAGGTTCTAAAGGTGCCAGTGTATTCTCCCTTCTTGAAGTTAACTTCCTGAGGTGTGAAGGAGGAGTCGTGATGCAGTATGTTTTCTGCATAAGTGCTGCATTTTACAGTATGTGTGAAGGACCTTTAGAAACTAATTCCTTGGGGTTTTTTCCACCGTTCTTACTTCAAGGCAGGTTTGTCCTGCATACTATTAATAAGGAAAATGTCTTGGAGAAAGAACAAAGTATTTCAGTCAGGTTATTTTACCACTGTCTTCTATTTTATGTGTACAGCTTGCAGGATTCATTGCCTCATGCTACTTTGATCCTGACCTAGTAGGTAAGTTGGTGTTACATTCTTTTCTTCCTGTTGGCCTCCAGTTCTTTGCTTGCAGTTATGAAAAAGAGTGCTGAGACTGCAAGTTGGGAACAAAGTTCTGTGACTTGAATTAAAAGCAAATAAAATGAAGGAGAAGTTAGATAGTAAACTATATAGCAGTAACACCAACTGAAGAGTGGTATGAGTTGTTGCAAGAAGCTGAAACGTAGAATTGTTTTGCTGTGAAGCTGTTTAAATTAAAAATACTTTTCAGTTGTGTAATTTTTTTGTGAACTTCAGTTGAACACAAAGATAACCTTTTTTCTTTAGACTGAGGATTCCTATGCCCACTGGGTATAAATACTGCTTGAATAGAAACATTAATCCTGGAACAGAGCACCTTGCAAAATGGATTTGTATATTTAGAATGGGATAAATGTGCTTTTCTACATAGAGACGCTAGCCACAGAACTTGGGTGGGTTTTTTTAAATCTTCTTGATGGATGCTGGCAATAAGTAGGATAAGAGCTTGCTGAGAAATTGTACTTGCAGTTAGGTCAAATAAACTACAGAGAATATTTGTGCTTTCTGCAGAAAGTGTATCTTGAAGAACAGAAGTTCTTATTTTGTATTCTTCACTTTATATATCCAGTTCTGCTGAGTCAGTCTCTTGTATTGAGCTGTGTTTGAAAAAAACAGAAGTTGGGGCCATAGCAGGCACAAGTTTCTCTCCTGGCCCTGCTTCTCTCTGTAAGGGGAGGAGGAGGAAGTAAAATGTGTGTCACAGCAATATTTCTTAGTGACTTGTGACCCCAGGTTAAAATGTACCATCTTTGCCTTGTCATGCCTTTCTCTTTCCTTCCTCTCCTGATCAGGGGAGCTGTATATTTGGTGTGTGACTTGCTCATGGCTGCCATAGTCCAGGCCAGACAGGGGCTGATGTGAGGTTTCTTGCTGAAGGTCTCATTGCTCCAGGCTCTGATGGCTAAGTGGCCCATGCAGTTGTGCTAAATATTTTACTGATGGAGGTCTGAAATAGAGTATTAACTCTTCAGTTAGGTCTTTTAGTTATTTTTTTCCAGTTTATATTAGAGAATTTTACAGTGGAGCAGCTGTTTTGAAGAAGTGTCAAAACCATCATTTGCTGGAGAACAGGATTCTGAGATTTCAGCCATAGTAGGAAGTGGCTTGTGCTCCCTGGAAATCTGAAGAGCTCTTACAAGGTGTGTCCTTTGTGCTCCCTGGGCCGAAGCAAATGTGGGGTGGTTGCCTGAGAGCTCTGTGGCCCATCATGGCTGGAAGTGTAGCATAGAAATAGGAAAAGAACAGGAATAAGACCATTGCTGGATTTGTGTGCCTGTATAATGAGATGCACAGGGTAATGACAAAGAAAGAAAAAATTGTCTTCTGTGAGCATTAACAGAAGTGGGACAGCAGCACTGTGTCCTAGCAGGGCTTGCAGACGTGAGAAATCTACCTTACCCAATCAATATATTAAGATGTGATATTTATTGTGGGTGTCCTATTGTCAGTAACTATGAATTGACTTGTGGTTCTGAAATTGTAACTGTGCAAGCTGTTCGTGGAATGTGCTGTATGTCTGTTCATCTTCAAGAGGAATCAAAGTCATGGATGAAGTCAAGGAAGGTAGGGGAAACCATCTGATAGTTACTTTAAGCAAGTGTCTAAATATAGTTGCATCATTTCTGTTAATTCACCCTCTGCAGCCCATATAGATTGAACTTGTATGTCAGTCACTCTTTTCTTTGCCTTCCTCTTTCTCCCCTTGAAGAGCGATTTTATGAGTAGCATTATACCTTTAATTGAGAAGTAAATGATTGCTGTCAAGCATATTTAAACTCCATCAATTTATATATTAAATTTTTTTTTTTCTAGACTCAGTGGTAGAATACTGATTTGCTTTGAGAGAAGAAAATTGCTGTGCAGCTGTAACACATTGAGTTATCATTCTGACTGATTTTCATGATTTCATGAGATGTAGCAAGATACCAGTAATTTTAAGACTGCCCTGAAGGATTGTCAGTGTGATGCACACTGCAGACACCTTCAGGAGCTGCGACTGCCATGGTACGTAGACATGGGCAATCTAGGTTGGATCATAATCACAAATAAGCTCATGGCATTTATAAGGGTGATAAATTTGTGTAGGATGATATTAGAGCAGGGGCTAAGGACCTGATTCTCATACTGGTTTTAGCAGTGTAAGCTGAGAGTAAATTTATGGTAGAGGTATGCAAGAGGGGATGCCACTGCAAAACTGATGTGAAATTAGCACTGGTGCATTCATTCTTTAAAAAAACCCCAAACAAACCTCTTTGTCACTTGGAGAGTGTGAGAGCTTTAACCTCCACACACGTCTAAAGCTTGATTCCTAGCAGTCCATTTAGAAGGAAATTTTGAAATATTCATTCAGTGTCCTATGTAAATGTTTTTGGCTAATCTGACATTTCTGAGACTAGTCTAATTTTATCAGAAATGATGAATAGTATAGTATCTGGTTTTTATTAATTAAAATGACTTTAAATAGTCCAAATATTTAGGTCATTTCAGAGGAAAAAATTGCTAAATATGTTTTGGTTAAAAGAGATCTCTAATTTTGAATGATAATTATTTTATATATATTCCTCATGATAAGGAGTTAATTTAAAAAAAAAAAAAAAAAACAACACAACTTTGCATGCATAAGAAAACAAGTTTTGGTCTTATCAAAGTTTAAGCTTTGCTCATGTGGTTTGTTGCATAATTCAGGAAGCTAAAATCCTGACTTAGAAGAAGGAGGTCACAGAGCACCCTGGAGGCAGTTCTTGTAGGCACTGTGTACTTTCTGTTGAAATCAGTGTCTGTAGTTTACTTGGATACTGTTAGTGCCTATTCCTGTGTGAAACGTAATACTCCGTGCAGGACTTGAGGTTGTTTACAGTCTGGAGGAAGCAGAGGAAGTGTGGAGCAAACACTTTGTATACACAAAGAATACATAATGTAGGAGTGGAAAAATAGCATTATAATTCTCTTACACTTTGAATACTTGTGGCTTTCATCGAAAGATGTAGAAATACATCAAGATGTACTCATCTGGTGTAAGAATTCAGAAAGCAAATTCATCACTGTTTTGCTCTTAAAATACAAATGGGGCATATAGCAGCAATGCATTTTATCACTGCATGTTTATGCTTAGGTTTTTACCTACTTTATTGTTCAAGTAGCAACAGTTACATGTTTCTTGCTTTGAAAAACTATTGTGGGTTGGTTTTTTTTTTCAGTAATAATTATTCTAAGTTTAATATTAAAACTAAAATCACTGTTCTGCCTCTTCTTTTTTGTGTATTCATAAAATAAATATCCCTTTAAGAGGCTTTAAAAATTACAAACACATTTGATTCTTTTGCAGAAGGAACTTTGCTTAAATAGCTCATCTTCAGTACTGAGTATTTTGGATTCATCTGTCTTATTAATGAAATGTGTGTATCTTTGGAACAGAGTAGGTGCTATGAGGTATTGCAATGATTTTGGCATACAGCTCAGATAGGATATCACAGTTCAGCTTTATTCCTCTTGTCTCCCATGAGTGATAGACTTTAAAATTTGCTTTTGGCATGGAGATTGGATAGTATAGAATTGCTGCTTTGCAAGAGAAGAACACGAAATGCATCATTCTCTTTTCCACAAAGGCAAAAATAAATTTGGCTTTTACTAGTGACTTAAAAAAAAATCTGTCCTGCAGATGGGTGCATAGTGGTGATTAGGAAGCATGTTAGAACATTCTCAGTTCTAGTGTCTAGATGACTGAATGGATTTCTTCCTTTATCTGACTTTAGGAAGCAGATTTATGTGTGGAGGTGTATTATGAAAGCCTCTTTACCTACAAAGTGTGGAAGAGCTCAATAGTTACAGATAGAAGTCAGAACAGAAGAACACTGACTGTATTTCTAAAGTCAACTGAATGCCTGAGTCTGCGAAGCACGTAATGTTGGTTTGATTTAGCTTGAATCTCCTAAAATCCTCTATGATGGTTTTTTTGAGGTGTTGGACAGGAGCAGTGCACCTGAAGCAGAGGGAGCCTGTTTGTGTTAGTTGGTAGACAGATGCCTTTTCAAAAGTATTGATGATGCTACTTCATCTTAGCTTCTTACATATACTCTTCTCCACTCTATCTTTCCTTAAGATCTGAAGAGACTACTATCTAAGTTAATAAACTTAGGTTAAAAATGTGAGATGTTAAAATGAATACTTCAGCAGCTGAGGGCTGATAAAAGTGTATGGTTTAAAACTCTTAAAAAGGACTTCTCAAGATTTTGTAGGACATTTTTTTGCCATCATTAAATGTGTTAAAATGCAACTGAGCTTCTTTATGTAAAGTACAAGAGTAATTTCATAGCTGAAGAAACGTTTTAAGATTCTATCAAGTACAGAATATTGAACCCTAATGCTGATATATTCAGCATTTTTAGTCTATGATAGATGGAATAAAATCCTTGTTGAATTTCAAGATACTGTCTATTGAAAGGTAAATTTATCCGCTATTTATAGGCAAATGGAAGTTATTATGAAAATACATTTCAAACTCTTGATTTTGTGCTGTAACAGTAGTTGAAGTAATTCCTCAAGGTCCCTGGTTTACATAGCTTTTGTTTTGCCCAGGCATAAGCCATTGTTAAAAGTCACATCCTAGGAACAAGTGCTGGAATGAAGAGCCTTCTGCCAGGGGACTGGGACTCAGGCTCTTGAACCTTCTGCAGAAGTGAGGTCTTGCAGCAGTTAGTTCCACTCTCCACCCACGCTTTTGAGTCTTCCTCAGATGCTATGTTTTAGATTACTGCTTGACATCATTCCCAAGGTTTCTCTGAAATTCTTACCTTGCTCTTGTCCAGAGCCCAAGTTGGACAGTTGTGCTGATTCCAGCACTGCTCTGTCTTGGGATGTTTAAAGTTGCCTCTATGCCGGGTGCATTTTGAAGCTCAGTGATGCCCTCTTTCCACCATATTCTTACTGAGGTCCTTGTTTTTTCAGGCTGCTGCTGAGAATGTAGATGTCATATTACAGACTTCATCTAGAGCTTTCATGTCTGGTAAAGGAGAGCTCCTTTTCCTGCCATGCTTCAAAGCTTGCCCTATTCACAGGGTATTCACTGAAGTTCTTTGAAAAAATTTACTTGAGTTTGTGTATAACAAAAATCTATTCATGAAGTCAATGAACTTTGGTGTATTATTTCTATGCATAGAACAAGCTTGAGGTAATATAATTTTTAATGGACTTCTAGACAGGAAGACATCTGGTATTTGTCTTTTAAGGCATGCAAATCTATGTCTTTAAGGCATACGGTGTTTATAGTCTTAGGAGAGCAATAGAGCAGTGTGGGGTTTTTTGTGTTGTTTTTTTTGTGTTGTTGCTTTTTGTTAAAACAAGATTTCATGCCAGATTCTCTAGGGATGAGGCTTAGCAATTGCAGTGCTTTCTTTAAGCAAAGGCTGGATAAAGCCTTCCCCTTGTTCATGTGATAGAATTTGTCATGGCTGTCAGGTAAAGAAATAAGGAATGTCCCTTAAAATAGCTTGGAAATTATGATTTTTCATATTTTTAACTTTGTACAGAGTATACCAATTCTTACATTTAGAACATTTGCAGTTGTTGAACTAAATACGTTGATTGTAGGTGAGTATAATTAAATGTAGGTGAGTTTGTGTAAACGGGTACTAGAAAAGGTGTCTTACTTTCTGTACTGCTGCTTTTTTTCTGCATCAAAGGTGGCATTCATCACATGCCCTCAGCAGGTGCTTGAGAGGAACACTTTATCTAAGCTCAGGAAAAGTAGAACATCTCACTTTGTATCTTACTTGGAGAAACATAACCGGTCTGTCTCGGTCTCATAGCCGCTGGCCTTGCATTTGCCAGAGGAGCAAACGTATTCCAGGTCAGGAGTCTGTGAAACTGGAACCTTTGCTCTCCTGACAGGCTGTTTAAGGTACTGAGTTCTTGTGCTTCTTGGAGTAAAAGGATAAACTCAGAGTAGAAAATAAAAAGCGAGTGCTTCCTTCTGAGGTGTAATCCTTATAAATAAATAAATAAAATAATAATAA
>JAAGNO010000799.1:24974-55869 GCA_033439905.1 Ceryle rudis
GTGAAAAGTTGTGCTTTAAGGGGTTAGAAAGTATGCTGAAATCTTTGGGATTTTGTTGGTGAACTTTCTGCCAATGCTGTGCATTTTCATGCAACCTTCATCTGAAACAAACAAGCAAAAATGGTTTATTTCTGAAAGACTGTGAATTTCCTCTAACATGGAATTTCTCTTAGAAGGAGGCAAGTTGACTGGTTTTTGGGTTTGAATAGGCAGATTTCCTTAGGAGTGCAACTGATAGCAAAGAATGAAAGGGCCATCAAACTGGACACTGGGAAAGAAAATGGAAAGAAGAAGGACAAAGCTATGTGAGCCCAGCCAAGAGATTCTCCTGACCTACTTTTAGGTAACAGATCTTAAACATGGCTGTCATTGAGACTTCAGATATGGCAGACATTAGATACCATAGTATCATAGTTAATAACCGAAACAAAAGCTTTGGGATTTAGTTACTTTTACTTCAAAATTGCATTTTCCTTTTGTGTGTACTAGAAGATGTTCTTTGGCAAATTCTGTAGTCTATGGAGGAAGTTACCTAGTTTGTCAAGTATCTGTCTGTATGTTAGCAGGATAAATGCTATGGATTGTGTTCACACAAATCCAGAATTTTCTAATTATCTGTGTTTCATGGAGTTTTGTATGTACCTTTCACAACTTGTGTCCCTACTTTTAGACATTTCTAACCTTTTATATTCTAATGCTGCTTAGCTCAGTCTCCCACATGTGGGAGAAATTAGAGTATCTAGTAGGGCATTTTTCTATAGTACTACTAATAATAGACTTGTTTAAGCCCTTAAACAAAAGCATTCATTTTGCAGAGGACTAATAAATAGTTCTGGTTTAACACAGGAATTTAAAAGATTCCAGCTTTAAAAACTTGCCAAACAGGGAGATGCTTTTGCAGTAAATGACATGTTTTGGGTACCTGCTTTGTTTGAGCGACCCTTGTATTCCCCTCTCTCTGTATGATTTGTAATTCCCTGTGAAAGCCATCTGGGATTCAGGAATCATCCTTGTGAACTTCCAGTGGGATAGTGCAACCTGTAAGAACAGTTTCCGCCATGCCTTTTCAGAAGTAGTTGCTTTTCCCATGCTGATAAGTCAGGGATAGAATCATAGAATGGTTTTGGTTGGATGGGATCTTAAAGGTCATCTAGTTCCAACCCACCTGCCATGGGCAGGGACACCTTCCACTAGACCAGGTTGCTCAAAGTCTCATCCAGGCTGGTCTTGAACACATCCAGTGATGGAGCATCCACAGCTTCCCTGGGCAGTGTGTTCCAGTGTCTTACCATCATTATCCTCATGCTGCTCTTGGGCCTGGTCAGTAGATGAGCTTTGTGCTGCCCAGTGGAAGTGGGTGGTTGTGTCATTAAACTGTTGTTTCAATTTCTTGTGATGGAGAGCCAGCCTGGAAGGGTGGTGCACATAAGCGTAAAATAAAAGTTGTACATGAATGATTGTTCTGTCAAGATACGTGACAAAAATTTAGAAATGGTGATACTGGTGAACTTAAAATTTAGATCGTGATTACTACGTGGGAACAAATAACTTGGCCAAGGGCATTAATTCCAGTACTACTGAAAATCCATAATCACTGTAAGTGCTCATTCACTATGTTAGTTTTTCAGTGCTCCTGGAGAACCCTCCCTCACTGTCCAATGCAGTGCCCCTCTGCTGTGCTGTTGAGGCTGCCCACCCCTACCTGGGAAAGGAAATGTTACCTTTTGCAGTGTTGTTTAAGCTTTCTATCCAGGCACAGACAGGAGCAAGCAGCAAAGTAAAGTACTTGGTGTGTGTGTTTCCTGTGAAGCAGGTTGCATCAGCCCGAAGCTCTTCTGGCACAAATATCTGCAGCACCTATTTTTTCATTCTTGTATTCTTCTGAGGTTTCTTCAGCCTTCTTTGGCCTTCACATTTGCATTCATGCCTATTCCCTGATCTTAGTGTTTCCACGCACAGATTGGACTTGCTCTATCTTGTCAGTGGTGCCTACCTTTGAGCTGTCTTGCAGTTATCCATAGAAAATAAATCCTATTACTTTTTAACTTGCTTACCTGGCTTTCCATTCCCCATCTGCTTGGGCCCTCTGCTTAACTTTTCCATTTCTATTGCTTTCAATCACATCATTTCAGTCCTGCAGCTCTTTCTCTGCTTTCTGTTGTGCTCTTTCCGCAGCTCCCAGCAACTCCTTATTGGGCCTTTCCTGGTTTTACTTTTTTTTTTTTTTTCTAGAAAGGTCAGCTACTTCTTTTGGCTGCTGTGAGAGGCAGATAGATTTAAAAAAAAAAAAAAAATGGGTCTGTGTCCGCAGGAAGGCTAGTGACTGCACAGTATTAAACCTTGCTTCCTGTGAGCACTGAGAAGTGGATTTTTTTACTCTAAGGAAACCAGTTTTTCTCATGAATCTTGTAAACAGATCCTAAAGTTAGATCTATGTAAATGACATTTCCTACTAGAAAAATAAGCTGTTGTTGGACAATTTTGCATATTATAGCTTAGACATATGGTCTTATTTTGAGTGCCAGTTCTGATGAAAGAAATCTGTTCCTCTCAAGGACTGCTTTGCTATGCTGAGAAACATAAAACTGACGCTTCTGTACAACACCAGAAAATACTTTTGAGACCAAACCTTTTGGAGAAGGGAGAGCCAGACTAGTCCTTTTTGAAACCAGCCATGCTGGTTTGGAAGATTGTCACTCCCACTTGTTGCGGCAATCAGTGCTATCTTTGGCAAAATGGTCAGGACCAATAGTGAAATAACAAAAGATTTTTAGATTGACATCAAGCTCCAGATGCCTAGTCATCAGGAATGACTGGGAACATCTGAAGGCTCTTATACCTGTAAGTGAAATGCCCTGAATAGTTTCTGGCTGTATTACTACAGTATAGGTAGTCAAGGTATGGACAAGCACTTCGAATGGGATCCACTTTTCCATTTAAAGTATCTACCATAGACTGTCTAAAACCCCAAAAAGGTATTTTGTGTGACTGAAGCTGAAGAGCAAATTTTTGTGCTCTTTGAAATGCTTTTGGTTCAATTTGGTTTGCTGTTTGAGTTGAGAAAAGTGTGTGTATTTTGTTGTTTAATTTTCTGAGTGTTTTTATTGTGATCCTTTCATCTGTTAGAGGAAAAGCTTGACACTCAGAACAGGAAAATTTTGCCTTGATGTCAAAATGTGTCTATGTTGTTGGTTTGTTTTGTTATCGTTTCTTATCTTCCTATTTCTTGCCCTTGAAGACAGTGCAGATCCTTAACTTACTCACGTAGGAGCTCCCATATTTGTGCGACAAATACGTTTTAAGATTATCTACTGCCAGACTGAAATACTTTAAAATATGTGTAGAAATAGTAAAACTAACAAAATCCCCAGTTATGGCTTCAGTTGCATTGCATCCACTAGATGAACCAGAAGTACAATATACTTCTCTATCATGCTTTCCTTTTCTTCCTGCATCATGGATTTCAGCTAGGACTTCAGTGGAGAGGATTGCCTTTTTTTTTTTAATAAAACCCTTGTTATTTGTGGGCTTCTTTACATATTTCCATATTCTGTAATGAGTGATGAGAATATGCCATTTGAACTTTAGTTCCTAATAAGTTTAATGGGCTAATTTGTAATATGGAGGTTAATAAACAAATAGAACACAAGTGTCTTACTGAGTTGTTTTTGTTACTGTATTTTTTTATTCAATTTTACTTGAAAGGAGCTTAATTTTGTTCAATCAAATATGCTTTTGTTTAATGCCAGAGTATTTTTTCAATGTTAGTGTAGAAAATTGTTTTCATAAGATAATTTTGGTGGGGTTTTTTTTGTTTGGGTTGGGGGGGGTGTTTTGTTGTTTTGTTTTGGGGGTTTTTTTTGGTGGTGGTTGCTTTTTTGTTTGTTGGGTTTTTTTGTTGCTTTTTGTGTGTGCGTGTTCTATTTTGTGTTTGGTTTTGTTTTGTTTTTTTCTTTTGTGTGTGTTTTTCTACTTTGTATTTGTTTTCATGTCTTAGGCTTTCATTTCTGTGAATGGCACAGATGGATAAAATGGCGAGTAAATCCTTGCTTTGAAAATGGTAGCAACCTGAAATGAATAGGGTCTACTGGGAGGGGATTCTTGGCATTTTTTCACCTTCATGAGTTTTCTTTCAGGTAGAACTCTTGTGTGCCTGATAGCAAATTCAGATGGTTTTATATTGGCTGGTTTCCTTAACTACCATTTAGATTTTATTTCCATAATATTCACTTTTCTTTAATCTAGTATTTGCTTTCATGAGTCCAGCTCTTTGGAGAGCAGTCAAATAAAAAGGAAAGTGATACACCCGATTTTATCACAGCTTTTTCAGTGATTTACTTCAGTCTGATCTTTTCTGTGCAGATTCTAAGCAGATACAATTGATACACATGTTGTATCTTGGCAAAAGCAGAGCTGTATGAATCCATCTGGTATGGCATTTTTAAATGGAACTGTTCTGCCATTAGTAGAAATCTTACTTCGACCAACTAACTTTTTCCATACTCTGGAAGACTATTGCATGACTTTGCTTTCCATCTATAACTGGTTAAATGACAGATTTAGGTACAAATTAGAGCTTGCACTAAGATTCTGAGTTCACTATATCTTATTTTTCCTGTTGAGTTCATGTTTTAAGAGTTTGCCTTCTTAGTCAGTCTGGTCCTTGATTACTCTTTTTTTCTCCTGCCTTAAATTAAAGAGGTAGAACAAAATCATGGGAAGGATTAGAAAGCTTATCATTTTCAGGAGGATATATAACTATGACAAAGCTATGTTCACCCTTTTATTCCTTAGCTGCTATTCCAGATGCTGTGATAATCTTTGCCCGTGGTTCTAGTAATGAGTGTGGCTCCTGATGGCTACTCTGTTTAGGAATTCAAAGTGGAAAAAAGGGCCCTATTATGAAACAGGTACATACTGAGCAAAACTAATAGGCAATCATATGCAAAGAAAAGAAAGCTCTTGATTATATATAAATCCTTTCACTATGTTATTGGGTTTGTGTGGCAAGGTTTTGGTAGTGGGGAGAGCTACAGGGGTGGCTTCTGTCGGAAGCTTCTAGAAGCTTCCCCCATGTCTGACAGAGCCAGTTCCAGCCAGCTACAAGACAGACCTGCCACTGGTCAAGGCTGAGCCCATTGGCAGCAGTGGTAATGCTTCTGGGATAATATACTTAAGAGAAGGAAAAAAGTTGCTGCATAACAAATGGCAGCCAGAGGAGAGAGGAGTGAGAAGATGGGAAACAACTCTGCAGATACCAGTCAGTGAAGGAGGGGAGGGAGGTGCTCCAAGTGCCACAGCAGAGATTTCCCTGCAGACTGTGGTGAAGACCATAGTGAGGCAGGCTTGTCCCCCTGCAGCCCATGGAGGATAACAGTTGAGCAGATATCTACCTACAGCCCATGGAGGACCCCATGCTAGAGCAGGTGGGTGCCCAAAAGAAGCTGTGACCATGTGGGAAGCCCATGATGGAGTAGGCTCCTTGCAGGACCTGTGGACGTGTGGAGAGGAGGAGTCCATGATGGAGCAGGTTTGCTGTTAGGACTTGTGACCCTGTGGAGATCCATGCTGGAGCAGTCTGTTCCTGGAGGACTACACCCAGTGGAAGGGACCCAAACTGGAGCAGTTCATGGAGGATGGTCTCCTGTGGGAGGGACCCCACACTGGAGCAGGGGAAACATGTGAGGAGGTCTTGCCCCTGAGAAGGAAGGAGCAGCAGGGACAATGTGTGATGAACTGACTGAAACCCCCATTCCATGTCCCCCTGTGCTGCTGATGGGAAGGAGTTAGAGAAAACTGGGAGTAAGCTTAAGCCCATGAAGAAGGGAGGGGTAGGGGAAAATTGTTCTAAGATTTAGTTTTTAGCTTCTTTGATTGGTAATAAATTAAATTAACTTTCCCAAAGTCAAGTCTGTTTTACCTATGACGGTAACTGCTGAATGATCTCTCCCTGTCCTTCGCTCAACCCACGAGCCTTGTGTTATATTTTCTCTTCCCTGTCCAGCTGAGGAGGGGAGTGATAAAGCAGCTTTGGTGGGCACCTGGCATCCAGCCAGGGTCAACCCAGCACACACTACATTTTAGTATTACTGATAATGAAGCGTGCAAATGTGCTACCTATTGCCAAAAGAAATAAAAGGGAGAGGTTTTTTGTTATATTTTTGTTGGCTGTATGTATATAATTATAATAATGTCTTGCTTCAGTACAGGATTGTTTCATAAATGAACACTTTTGATTTATGCATGGTCAGAATCCTGTGAGGCCCTTGATGATGCATCAGAGGTGTTAGGGATGGGTTGATTATCTTAAGAAAAGTGTTTACTTTTCTTGAGTTCTTGACTACAAGAGCCATCTGCTTTTATACTTACACTATTCCACTGTGTAAAGGAAAAAAAGTGGTAGGATAGCCCCCAAAATTTCATAAAGCTCTCAAGTATTCAGTATTTGGCACAGGTTTATAGTGAAGTTTAGAGTATTTATATTTAGGGTTTTTTTCATTAAACATGATGAAAACATTCACAGTTAATATTCACCTGCATTTCTTTTTTACATTCTTGACTAGCCATCTGATGTAGTCTGGAAAATAAAGGTTGAGGCCATGGAAATCAAACGACAATTTAGGTAATACAAGTCTGTCTAGCATAGTTTGTCAGGTAATAAAGTATAATAACCTAGTAATATAATCTTTCACCATATTTTTTATTAATTCTATATTAAGCCAATTAAGTTGTCTAACTTTTCTACTTAACTGAAGAAAAGCAGTGCAATTTATTGTTTTCAGTTATTGGTCATGTGATACTACCTTTAAGAGGAGAGAAATTAACAGCTGCACAATGCTGATCCAAAAATAGCTGGTTAGATTGTAAACCCAGGGTTTGTTCTGCAGGTTGCAAGGCCTGGCTGGTTGCTTGAATTTAAGATGTCAGGGTTGTGTAAGTCAACTCTGTTAGTAGAGTGGTTCACTACTACAGCTGTGTACTATCTAAGTATTCTCTCGCATTCTTTCCAGGGTTATTCAGTGTATCATCATACGCTTGTCTTTCATTTCTGTATGTCTTAGTTACAATAAATTTGGGGTTTTTTTTTTTTTTTCTTTCCAATTACAATGCAAAGTTGTTTTCAGCTGGGGAGGCCTGAAGAGGAGGAAGGAAAAAGTTGCTTCTCAGAGTGGCAACATTACTAATTTCTGAGGACACTGAATGAGGACGAAAAGATTGTTGATTACAGTTTCAAGGAAAGGTCTTGAACTCTGCATATGCACTTTGTAAAACAAAAAAAACAAACAAACAAACAAAAACCCCAAACTTTTAAAATTTTTTTTTTAGGTAGAATCTGCAATGTTATTTATAGCCCTGTACATTTCCCAATACTGATCACTACATCAGTAAGGGAAGTACATCTGTCTGTGGATGGTTCTTTTAGGGCTTAGGATAATTTGGTTAAGATCTATTGCCTGATGTCACTAGTCTTCAAGGCTGCACTGCTTGTTTACAGATTATTTGCATTTTTAGGGGAGGTGATGTGCTCTTGCTTACATCAGAAATCAGTTGTACCTACATTTTTTTCTTTTAGTTTTTGGTATTTGATGTTGGCTTTCCACATGTATGTCACTGGCCCCAGCCATTTCTGCTAGTGAATTGCATAGCCTGGCTATGTCCAGGAGTCATGTTTTACATGAGGGAAGTTCCATCAAGAAAACATCGCTGTTGCACCCAGTTCACTCTAACTCAGTACTGGTATTAGTAAAATAAGTCATCTGGGTTATGTAGAAAACAGATCTTACTTTAAAAGGCTGACTACTAGTTTGATGAGACTTTTATAGAAATCTTGGTTACAAACTATGTGGTTGGATAATAAAAGTAAAATGTGCGTTGGCACTGCACAATATTTTTATTACAAGAATAAATCAGTTTAAAGAAAAGCTGACAACTTAATTTTGGTATAAGTAGGAATTTGGGGTTGGATATGTTGGGAAAGTTCTTAAATGACTCTTAGATCTGTTGTTGACTAGAAGTAATGTAGGCTAGAATTCGGTTTACAGATCGAGACATCTGAATTTTGGCATATAAATAGGAATTAGATACTTAGGCACACTGTAGATTATAAAGCCATTTTAGATACTCCAGTGTGTCTGAGAAATCTTCATGCAGATGGGACACATGACACAGAACCTGTGTTTCTGGAGTGATGGCTGGAGGCCAGACAGGATACCCTTGTGGCATCTTCAGTGTATTGACGCACTGTCCCCTGGATGCCTATACTTCACAGTGAGCTAAATCAGAGTAGTTAGGCTCAATTGATTGTTACTGCCTCAGGTTCCTTTGATTATAATGGATGGAAGCTTAGATACCTTAAATCTTCTGTAGATACCTCAATTTAGGTGTCTGAATCTGGGAGATGAATCTTATTCTTAACACTAAACATCAGTTATGTGGAATGAAACTGTTCAAAATGCTGGCTTATCCTTGAAACATCTGAAAACTTATGTTGATAACCATGACAGGGTAGTTATCTAGATTGTACCTGCTCGACTAGTGCTTTTTACTACAGCTAAATGTAAACTATATCTGAAAGTTTGAGGAAACACAGAAATTCAATCTGTAAAAATGTTATTTTGAGATGGTGTCAGAGGAAGCAGTTGTCATCCCTAGAGGCTGAAGAAAGTAGTAGTGTTATTTGGATACAAAATGCTGGAGAAGATGTTACCAGAACATACAGGTCTTCTGTTGATATCTGTTGTCTTCTGTTCTATTGGAATAGCTTTTGTTCTTCCAACTTTAAGCGTATGCGTAATTTCATTCACATGAAGAACTGCATTGATGTGAATAGGAAAGACTTGCTTATGGACAGATGAGAATGTATGTAAGTCCTTACAAAAACCACACTGGATAAACTTAAAGAAAAGCTAGATGTCTTTCATGTGTTCTGCTCATTTACTTCTTACTGTGTTTGGTTTCTTGCTTTAAGTGTTAAAAATAAGGCCAGAATTTTGGTGTTCTGATAATGTCGGTCTGGAACTACCTCCTGAAACAAACCACACATGGAAGGAGAGGAGGAAGAGGGTTGCTTAGCTTAAGTGGCCCATTACAAAGTCTGGCATGTCTTTACTTACTAGTGTGTAATGTAATAAGACATTCTAAACTGCTGAGAAGTTAATAAACTTTATATGTAGTACTCTTGTATTGAAGAGCAAAGTGCATAATCATCTCCCATTTTCTATTTGAGGAGAAAGACCAGATAGTTTCTTTTCAGTCTAGCTCATTAGGAAGCAGGTAAAAACAGTCAAAACGGGCATTATCCCACAGACGGGCGGTACTAATTCTTAACTGGGTATTGTTTATGCTTCTTACCATTTGTGTTGTCCTGCCTGACTCAGCCTTCTTCTACACCACCTCTGTGCTTCCCAGTTCATCCTAGTCCCACTCGTGGAGCTGGAAGGGGAGGCGTGCTGCTTGCCTAGCCTCTCTGCTCTGACACTGGCGAGTGGGAACGTCAGGAGAGCAGGCAACAATTCCCATCTGCTCCCAGACAGAAGTATTCCTTTTTAAGGTAATGCTGAAGAAATGAATTGCACCTTAATCCTGGTCACAAGAGAAAATAAGGACTTCAACCGTGCTGTATTTCTGTAGCATGATAGTTTTTTTGAGCTCAGCTCTATTGAAATGTTTTGGGGTTTTTATTGCTAATCGAGGTATTGAAAAATCAATATACCTTTCTGTCAGAGGCATATGGCAGCTACTTTTGAGCAATTCTTCTATTTCAATGTGTAAATCTAAATTCAGGTTTGACCAAGAAATATACAGCACATGTTGGTGGGATATTGTGATGTACCATATGCCACCATGCTCTTGCAAAGCTTTATGGTACATTAAACAAAGATACTAACTTGGGTTAAAGGCTGACATACTGAAAAGAAATCCTGCCAAAAGCAGAATTTTAAAATGTGAAAACTTTTTTTTTATAATCCACCAAAGAAAATTAAGTATTTTTGTTAAGTCTTACTGTGACACTTGTACAGAACAGAACTAAGGTGAAACCACTGGCTAACATCATCAGAAGCAAAGGCTGGATGGCTACCTGATAACAGATGGTCCCCTGTCCTAAATGTCCAATTTTTTTTATATTTTTTTTTTAAAGGTATATTAACAGAATAATAAGCAATTCCTATGCACAACCTTAAATGCTTACTTTGTGATTAATGAAGAGAATTTGTTGCCATCCACTAGTTAGCTTACCCAAAGTCATAAGCTGGCAATTTTCATCACTTTGTTCATAAAAGCATGAATTTTCAGTTACTTTTCAGCAACTTTTCAGCAAGAAGGAAAAGACTTTTACTTACAAGAAAATGTTGCAAGTAGGATACTTATTGTTATGGCAAAAATGGAACAAATGTCTACTTGCTAGATAGCTGTCAAAGTTGTGCTTAGAGGTCAGGTCCATTCAGAGTGTAAATTTTGCTTGTTGCTTTAGTTTGATTTTAAAGTACTGACAGATTCTGAGAACAAAAGCCAAGGTCGGATGAAGCAAGCTCCCCAAACAAAGGGTCTGGGTAGGCTTTGCTATTTTCATGTACACATGCACTGCCAGCTGTTAGACTGAGATGATAAAAGGAAAAGTAAGTTGCAATCTGTAGAAAGGAAAATGATTGGTAGGTATGCAATATATGCTATGACTGTATGAACAAAAGATTTACAGGTAACAGGCTGAGGTAGTAGAAATCCTGAATTATCTATGCCAATGGAAATTATTCACCTCATGCATTTAGTCTGAAATAGCTGTTTACATTCCTTTATAGCCCAAAAAAGAGAAATGGGTACGTTCTAGAGTCCTACTCAGTTTTTCTCCATAGTCTGCAGAAGATGCCCAGAGTACTAATTTCAGGTAAGCATGTAACTTAGACCCAGTGAAACAGTATGCTACCCATGATTAACCTGATAATCTGTGTGACTGGTGTCAGCACGTTTCAGTGCCCTCAGCTTTCAGGTGAAATCTTTGTAGTTCATCATGCTGGCCAGTCTTCCTGTCACCACATCGATGCATTAGGGAGAATCCTCACAAGGTGATGATGCTGGTACTGTTGTAGGTGTGGAAGGAGTTGTTCCAATGCAGCCATCTTTCAGTTTGAGGTCCATGTGGGTAGGAGCAGCAGTGGGTCAAGGAAAAGCAGCTACCCAGAATGAAACTGCGAGCACAAGAAAACGTATATGTCAGGCATCTGTGTGTCAGAAATTGCAAGGCAAGTAGGCACTTACTCGCTTGCTCATTAGAGGAAAGATTCACTTCTTCTTGAATTGCCATAATTAGGAAGATGCTTAAAAACACCATTTTAAGATATGCTAATCTGCATGGAAAGCTTTTTCTTTTTAATTACCCATTAAACAAACTTCAAGTCTGCACCTTCTTTGCAGTAGTTGTGCAGAAATGCACCTTCTACCATTTCTTTCTGCTTGCATCCCTTTGTGTTGCCTTATCTTAGGCTGTTTCTTTAGATTTCATTTATACCATTGTAGTACTGGAAGCAAGGACCGTAGTATTGAGATTGGTCTCTGCCTTCCTCTAAGCAACTCCATCTTGAAGTACTTAAAATATTTATTTGTTTTAATTATTTATCATGCTAGTGAAGAGAAAATTGCTGCTTAGTCCCATCAGAAGCCCAGAATACAGTAGCTGGTAATCTGTTTAGACTCTGAAAGGCAACAGTAAAATCTGTTAAGCATATCAGGTTTATCAAATCCCCTCAGAATTTCAGGGCTTACTAACCTGTATTTGCTTAAGTACTTATTTTAGACAGATGGAATTTTTGGCAGTCACTGAAATTCCTCTTCGACCTACATGGAAACCATGACTGGCGCTCAACTAATATCTGATTTTGCAAATGTAAATATTGCATATTGGAGACTGCATACTTGGAGACTGTACTTTATTTGTTAAGTTATTACAGTTAGAGAGCTTTTATTTGACAATTTATTTGGAATCATTCTGGTTAGCAATATATTTCATGTCAGCGGATACTATGCTCGTCTAAATTCCCTTCATAAATAGAGATTCCATGCTAGTTATTGCACTGATAGTATCACAGACATCCTTAATTAGAGTTATATAAATACTCACTCACAGCATCTGCTATACAAGTGAATTAATTTCTGCAATAGAATTTCTGATATGGTGTAGTAAAACTTAGTGACATCTTTATTTTTTAAAAAAAATTCACTATTGTGCATTAGATTTTTAATTCCTGTGGCTATAAATTATGTATGTAAACATATAACTACACCTTGATACTTCTGTAGAAGACAGACAATATTGACAAAAGCAATAATTAACAAGATTAATTTTGTTACTAAGGTTCATCCAGGGTGTTAGAGCTCTAAACTGGCCTACAAATGCAGTGTTTTTAATCTATAGGATAGGTAAGATATGTTGAAAATTGACATCTACCATAAGAACCTTGCTTGACAAGTTTGAAAGCGACGTTGTAAATTGTTGTTGTCTCTTTCCAGAATGGTTCCCATAGCCAGAGCTTTCCTAAGTTGGCTTTTTTGAGGGCCAGTACATCCCAAGGGAGTATTAAACTAATAAAAATGACTCTGAAATAGCTCGGGACAGAAAAAAAGCAAAACAACCAAATCCTTGAAAATTTGTTCAGCTTCCTTGGCTCTGCAGTTTTAGCTGTGTGTCATGCTGCTGTTTGATCTTGGCTCCAGCAGCATCTCCCTGAGCATCTAAATCATTTCAACTGCAGGTGCTGTAAGATGTACAGGTCTGAGTTTGGGAGGTAGGGTGCTGGGCATTCTGGCCCCTTACGTGTTGCACTTTGTAAATGATTTTATGGCTTTAAAGTTACATGGTATCTGCTTAAGACAACCAGTTCTGCATGAAACCATACAAACACAGCCCTAGCAATTTTTTTCTTGTTGCTTTGAGATTAAAAATTCCTATAATAATATGAAAGATTCAGGGTAAGATGATTAATTTTTTAGTGGGACACGTGGATTGAGGAGTCAAAAGGATGACTGGGGCTTGATGTAGCTGCCCACATATAGGCAACTACTGCCCCTTGAGATACAGAGGAATACTGTGCCTGACTTTCATCTGTTGCTGAACAGGTCTCCTTTGCAGATGATTTTTAGTTGATAACATTGCCATAATGAGCTATGCCATGGTGGTTTCTCCAGTACCTTTGAGCCTCCCAGTTGACAGTAGGTGCTTATGTGTGTAAATCAGAATTTGGTCTGTAGTCACTATAATTACTGGAGCAGTTTGGATTACTGACTGCAAGGTATCTGTTCAAGGGTGAGCTAGATCTTTCTTTAGGCTCTTTATTTTAATCAGTACTATATATCCTAAAATTATCTCAGGAGGATAGCTGCCTAGATTGCATATGAACATCTAAATTTAATATCTAGACTGAGTCCCATTCTACATTATACCACAGCATGCAATATATTTTTGTATACTATTATCTTGGTGACTTGTTTACTGTTCAGCTTGTTACTGTTAGCTGTTTGTGTAGTGCAGCCTTTACAAACTTAAGGTGAGGAGAGATTATGAAATGCAAAAAGGTTTTACACTGCATATGTATAATAAAACAAGTGTATACAAAAGGTTTCTTAAAATAGGTTTGCTTGCTTAGTTTCAGGTAGTTGTTTACAGGAGGTTAGAGGAAGATTGCTAAAAGAAGAATGCTGTTATGTGTGATCTCTTAACAAGCTGGTCTGAATCACGCTTGTATTCAGTCACTGTATCAGCTCACTGCAAGGCTGCCAAGCTGCCCACACATTCCCATGATGAATTTGCCAAGAGAAGTCTGATCTCCTTCTGGCCATCTGCATTTGTTTTGAGTCTTAAGTCCCTGGGTGTGTTTATTAGCTACTGTATTTATTTGTGCTTTATTTGTTGGAAGCTGGTTTTGACTTTTGTTTCAATTTCCCCCGTTGACTTCACTTTTTAAGTTTGCTTTTGAAAATCATGTGGACTTAGTATTGGGCTGTGAGTATACTTCAGCTCTCTTGGCTTTCCTGAAAACTGCAAAATAAAAAATTATGTGTTCATTATACTGCAGCAGATCTATCATGACTCAAACAAACAACCTTGAAATTATAATGCCAAATGTTAGGATATAGTTCTTGAACTTAAATAGTTGTTGAAGAGCTGTGTTGAAATGCATAAAAAAAGCTGTGTTAAATGTGCATAAAACAAAACCCATTCCTTTTGTCATTTTATAGCTGAAACTAGGACAGTTAGTTCTTTTCTGTTATGGTCAGTGCTCTGCCCATCAACTATAGTAGGGGTTTTTTTCATGTACGTTCAGCATGCCTCACAGTCTAACCAGTTGTGATTCAAGCCTGTGCACAAGGGTTTGTCAAAAGGAGCACAAGTGCTTTATCTAAACTGGGTTCTGCTGTTTACACTTCACCAGTCCTTTTCTGGCTTTATCCTTCTTCGTCCCAGCCAGGGTAGTTACCTGTATGTGGTTGGCTTTCCAAATGCCAGTTCATGCACTTAGTAGCAGGATTCACTGCTATTTTAGGGAACTCAGCTGTAGGCAAAGGTACCTGTGTGCTAGGTACTGTACAAAGACCACAGAACCAGAGTTCATCTGCTAAAGAAGCTAATGCATTCTTAATAACCATCTTGTATACTGATTTTTAAATGTTAATACAAAATGTGTAATCCAGAGCTAACCAGTGTTCCTCACTAAAGGCCCAAATTGGGATCTGAGCGTACCTTGGGGGGAAAACAACTGTACTTTTTTAAAAGATGGCAGTCTGTGTCACCAGTGGCTTTTCTGTGTGAAGTCTAATAATAACTTAGATAATTTTTGCATTAGAAATGGTTACTCATCTTTGCATCTGAAAATTCACTGTGTGTTGCAACAGAAAGTTTGTATTTTCATGTTCAGTTTTCATTTCTTAACCTAATGCTACACATCCTCAAACTATGATAGCTTTCTGCTGGTAATCATATCCTTTCCTCTTACCAATTTGTAATTATTTTTGTCATCTTTGTCCCTTGTCTTCATGAGTACTGTTTAGTAGGATTATTTTTTTTTTTTCTTGACATTGTTAATAATCATTATTTATTTTTGACAAAATTGGATTTTGAGATTCAAGCTCTTCTTTTGAATATAGTTTTTACAAATCATTCTTAAGAAGAAATGTGGAGCTTTCAGTTAGTGTAAAGTGCCAGTTTCTGGGGCTTTTTTTTTTTCCTCAGGCTCAAAAGAAAACCCTTAATGACAGAAAACTGTGTGTGAACTTGCACCAATAAAAACATTTACTCCTTCTTACCTACAAGAGTCCTTTTGTGTTACCAGTCTGGCCTAAAGCACTGGTTGCAGAAGAGATAGCTGCACTGGTTGCCTGAGCATGTAATACTTTTTGGCAGTCACAACAAGAACGGGTAGAGAAACTAGCAATAGCATCTTTAGCCATATGTAGTGCTCCAAGCCCAGCGCCTTGCCATGAACCACATTTATTTTCAGCAGAATGAGTTTATTACACAGCATGTGCTTGATCAGTTATTCTAAGTATTTCCTGGGGTATTGTGCCTTGAAATGAGTGTTGGACATGGAGTATTTAAAGTATTTTTCTGGTTTCTCTGAAGTCACGTTCGGATAATTGGATAAGTGCAAAATGGAGGGGAAATGCTTTAAAACTTTATTTTTCCCTTTTCGTAAGGTGATTTTTTTAAAAAAACCTGAATTATATAAAGTAGCTTGAATGGATTTGCAGGTCAATAAACTCTTTTATATAGCTTAAATCACTTGAAAATTCATGTGTGCCATATTTTTATAGAGATTTAAAAAAGAAAAATAAAATTCGAACCTGTAAAATTTTACAGGATTGTGCGGTATTGTTTTGGTTTTAAATATTCTGATCTTAAAGTGGTGTATGATATTTTAGGTGCCTGAAACTGTTTTCCTGTAGCTCATATGTAGCAGGAATATATATACATTTTGTTGCTTCCTCAACCTAAGAAGTTTTCCTTAAAGTAAAACAAAAGATTTATTTTTTTTTTATTAATTTTGAATTGGTTTCTTCTTTAATAGTACTGGAGTAGTGTGAGAAGCCAAAATTATTGAAGACAAGCTTGACCAGCAAAAGAATTGCTTGCAAACAGTTACGCATATCAAAGATAGTGTTTTCCTAAGGACTGAGTCTACTTCTGCAGTTGACTTTCTCCTGGAGACAATCTTGTGCATGAAGTGGTGTGAGCAGTAGGGGATGATGCGTGACTGGCAGCTAGTAGTGATACCACTGATTTTTTTTTACTTGGGATGTCTTAGGGGGAAAAAACTCTTCTCCCAGTAAGTAGAGAATGGTTTTGGTTTTTCTGCCAAAGGCATTTGTCATCTTCGAGTTTCCTTGAATATGGAATTGCAGAGTTCTCTAAGTCCATTTGTCCAAGAATTGATTCAGATCTTGAGCAGGCTTCTGTTTCAGGCAGCTGTGGGATTTTCTCAGAGCTTTGTCTGGCAGAGCATTCCTTGCTCTCTTTGCTCAGGGTTACCAACTGCTGCAGCAGGAGGCTGCAAGAGGTGACATAGAGCCAGCTGTCCTCCTTCCAGCCATGGCAGCAGATATTGTGCATATGTGAGTACCTCAGATTTGGGTGGCTCTTTTGTGATATTGTTGAAATTGGTTCACTGCACTTTTATGATTTAGATATATAGAATGAGGTTTTTATTGGAGAGTGTTTTTACTTTTTGATGTACTCTGAGACAATGATGAACCTACTTGTTTGTTGTCCCCAAAATACTTTAGAAACTGATTTTTCTCTGCAGTATCTTAAATCACCAATTCAGAGATTTCTTTTGTATAAAATAGATGTTACTTCTAGATATGCTTCACTGCAACACCTTTTTAACTTCGTCTTCATTTCTTCCTCCCCACCTCCAAACAGCTCAAATATATATTTAGGTACTTGAGTTTGGATGTTGGTGTTTGTTGTCTCCTGGGTCCCAAGGTTGACCTGAAGTCTTATGAGCCTTGATCTTCTTCTGCCGGAGGCTGAGGAGAGTCACTGAGTCAGAGAACCTTGGATGTGGACATGGTTTCCCCTTCTAAGCCAGCCTCCTCCTGTATGCTGTCAGGCTAAAAACTTTCTGGTATACCTGCAGTGAGGCCAACAGAAGGAAATAAACTTTTTTTCCTAAATGAGTAGGAGTAGAAAAAAAAAGGAAATTTTGGCCTAGTAGAACAAAAGAGGGCTAGGTCTTGAAAGAAATTGCAGGAGGATCCCTGCAATAAATACCATTAGGAGATGCTTCTGGCTACCCTTTAGTGAAGCTGAATCTCATTAGTGCATAGACACGATGCACACATTACTTTAGTGCACTCTCTTTTTTAGAGAAGTTTATATAAACTTGGCAATTCGATGAGTTTCAGATAGGCTATCTGAACAAAACTGATTTCTGTTAAGAGATAAGGCTTGTCTCTGCTGAATGTGAACTGAGGCTGAGGCAACCCTTGAAATGTTTTGAATGTGCTCTCTGTCTTCTCAAACACTGCTTGAGAATTCAGTTGAAAGCCAGTGCAAAAAGCTTTCTGATACAAGGTGATGTTGCCCTATTTATTCTGGTTTGTGGCTTTTCAGTACTGCAGCTAACAAGAGCATTGATGTATATGTAATTGCACTAAAACAAAAAACTACAACATCCAACAAAAATTGTAGTCGGAGGGGTTTTGAGGGGAAAAAAAGAGAGGGTAAAGGACATATAGTTAACATCTCAGTTGATATAGGGATGGAAATTAAATAATGAAAGAATACTGAGTGACATGCAGTAGTAGAAATCACTGCTAGAATTGCAAAACTTCACAGCATTACAAATGGAGAGACAAATTCAGAATTAAATGTATTTGCAATGAATTGAATTTCTTGAAAATGCAAAAAGCAACTGAGAATAGGAGAGGTCATTTGTATGAAAGGAGCAATAAAAAACCCAAGTCAACAGTTCTACTAAAAGCTTTGTGAGAAAGGAAGATAATGAGGTGGCTGAAGAACACCTTGGTTTTACCAAAACCAGAGCATATAAGGAAACATGAAATGCAACCCTTTAAGAACTGCGAACTCTTACCTGGGAGGCTTAATAATAACTATACTTTTTAATCTCTGTGATGTATATGTTTGTTTTTTAAGGCATAAAGAAGTGAATAGAATAAATCAAAACAAATTAGGCACAGGTTAATGCTTATGGTTGCGCACTCTTGCCCTTGTGCTGCTTTTAGATCATCACACTGTTGTTCTTCTTGGACAATTCATTTGTGATACGGAATGCTAAATAAAAATGTCCACACCTTTTGTTATACTTGGGGTGCCCTTTAGATGGTGGAAGTCTGTTCCAACCAGGTGTTGACAAAATGTGGCTCTCAGGAAAAGAAAGCCGTGTGTAAACCAAGCTGGACCTAGAGCCCTCTCTGCTGGATGGCCGGGAAACAACACTTCAAACCGGAAAAAATAAGAATTCTGATGTAGAAAAGAAAATCTGGGAAACTAGTGCAAGAAATCTAGACATAAACCACAAAGCTTATGCAATTGAGCTTTTCCTATTATAAGCAGATGAAACAGCATACATTTATTGCATAAAAAGGTCTTCTGTTATTAAATCATCAGGCATTATGCTTTTATTATTGCTATTATTGAATTAATGTTAATTCTTTTGAGCATATATGGTATTTGAGGGTAAAAAAAGGAACTAACATTCCATCTTATAAATTTGGAAAATTCATCATATCTGTGCTAAATAAGAGCATGCAAGTAAAGAATTTTAAAATCTTGTATAGCATAGGAGGTGTAGACGGATGCTGTATTTTTGTAGTAATGCCCAAATTAAATTAGCACTTATGGTGGGAGCTGTAGCAATATATGGAAAATATGCTATTCCAAGACAGAGTAGAGCTTTTCTAAAAGACATTTGGCAAGATGTATCAGCTTTTCACATGTCTGTTTTTTTAAAAAAAAAGTATTTTCCAGTCATAAGGGTAACCCTATCATAGTACCTGAAGTCCATATCTTATTCCTGAAGTGAAGGCAAATGCAGACTTTATGATTTTTTTTTTTTTTTTTCTTCATAAAATTTGACTAATAGAAGCAGGGGAAAGGAGAGATACAGAGAATATTGGATTGCCACTTTATTGCCAGCACTGAGAGATCTGCTAAAGCCATGCAGCTCCCTAAAGTCCAGCCATTTGGAACTGATGCTGAAGTGTGTGCGTGTGTGAACACACATGCAAAGCTTTTATGTGGGTTTCTTAAAGTCAAAAACAGTCTACTGGAGATAAGAGGGATCAAGTTTGAATAAACTCATGAGGAGCGTTTACTCTCCCTTTTTCCATGATCTTTCAAAGTGTAATAGCAGCTGAAGGCCCTCATGACATATCTCACCACAGAAAATTCATTTAGAGACAAAAAAACCCAGGGCTTGTGTGTGCTTTCATGCATGGAAAAATGTAGCAAAACAGTTATTGACCTTTATTAAACTTAGTTTCCCTCCATTTCTGTGTGTGGGAGAAACTTGTTCTGGAAATGTTTGAAATCCTGTCAAGTGTTCATTATGAAATTTTTCTTGTCCTTTTTTTTGGGTCATCTTTTCACTTAAGGGGAACAACTTGATTAATGGCATTTTAGTGCAGATAATGTTGTAGGATTGCCTTAGGTTTTCTGTTTCTTTCTTTTTTTTTTTTTTTTTTTCCAATTGAAAGATGACATAACTACCTGAAAAGTACTTAGATTAAAAATAGTTTAAGTGTAGTGTGGTAAGGGTCAGAAAGATTTTATAGTATATTTTTGTTCTGTAAGAATAAGTTCTGTAAGGTGAGTATTTCCGAAAAAAAAACCCCAACAACAAGCAAACAAGCAAACTAAAACAGAACAAACAAATACACCAAACCAACCAACCAATCAAAAAACCCCCAACAAACAAACAATAAAACCAGCCTGTGTCCAGGTAGTCAGACTAACTGGTATGAATTTATCCCATTGCATCACTCACTAGCTGTTGTGTGAAAGGCAGTAATAATATTGTGCAAAGGACTGTAAATTTGTTCTCTTGA
Organism: Ceryle rudis; assembly: GCA_033439905.1. Lineage (NCBI taxonomy): Eukaryota > Metazoa > Chordata > Aves > Coraciiformes > Cerylidae > Ceryle > Ceryle rudis. Next base: position 45,030 of record JAAGNO010000799.1, read on the forward strand.
AAAGGTAGGAGTCGTGCAAATGTACACGGAAGGATGCCTTTTTGTATTTGTGCTCTTGCTTTACATGGGGTTTTTTCCTGTAATTTGTCATCCTAGCTAATTCTAGTGGTAGCACAAGCAAATTTTAAGAGTATATTTATAAAAGTAGTGTGAAAGTATGTTAGCAGTATTTATTTTCCACGGGAGAGTAAATGCAGAAACATTTATGTTGCCATTTTTTCCTGTTTCACATCTCCCAAGCTGTTTTCTCAATTTTTATTTTATTTTTTTCATAAGAAACATTGTTTCATATATAGTTGTATGATAGGGTTAGAATATTAGGCAATTGTCTAGTGGCTTAGACACGTGTATATACCACACCCACACCCACACACATCGTCTTGGTGGAGTAACAAATGTTATCTAAACTCTAGTACGTTAACTTTTGAATATGTTTAAGGCACTCAATAAGCATATTGCAAAGATTATAGACTTTTTTTGTCTAACCTAAGAGAGAGACCTCAAAGACACTTGCAGCTCTGCCAGTACTGATTCTGGAGTTAAAGCAGTGCAGGCATGGTGCTAAAGAAGAGCTGTAACATGTTTGTGGAGCCACCAACCAGTGGCTCTAGTGTGAAACAAATGCATAGATTTCATAGGTCATACATTGAAGAAACTCTTTTCATCCCCAAATCTATCAAAGGTCTGATCCTGTCCGTCAGTCCTGCCTGGCTGTAGATACCACAGGAAAGTAAAACTTCAGCAGTCTTACACTAGTATGCTAAACCCGGGGTCATGTTTCTGCTTTAAAAGTATCCTCTTTCTTACAATAGGTTGGGTAATAATTTCTTAAGATGTTTTAGACAGACAGACCTCATTAAAAAGCAGCTATTTGCCAGTCTTTGCCAATCCACAAGCTGGTGTTAAGCATTCTGTGACTGTCCATGTAACATGCTAAATACTTTTAAATGTCTTTTCTGGATGCAAGAAGGAAATCAAATAAGTCTGTGCAGATTTTTCTTACTGTTACTAAATGTGAATTTGAAAAACAAAATAAGTTTGCACTTAACTCACTATGACCATGTTTCTACTGACTGACTTCATGAGGTGCTGGACTAGGCTCTTTGACTATAAAATTATAGTGGTAACTTTATTGTACCACAGAGTTCTGTTAAAAATTCACATGAATATCTCAGATAACCAAGATTTTGAAAAATTTCCAGATATTAAAAGCATGATGTTTACACTGAAAATGGACATTATCCATGCTTTGTGTTTAGAAGATAGCCAGAGAAATGAGTGAGAATATATTGCTGCTCTCTTGTTCCTCTGTAATTAATAATTTTGCAGGTAATGATCTTGCAGTGTCGGACCACCTTAACTCGTTCTGTGTTGGGATGGAGTTATTGTACTGTACAGGCCTGTTCTCTTATGACTCAAAAACTTTTTCCAAAATCACTGCATAACTTTTAATTCTGTTAATATTAAGTAGTTTCTCTGATATTGACTTTATCTGTGCTGTATTCTGCTGTAGAATTTTCTTAGAAGGAATAGATCTCATATACATGTATACACATTTTTTTATTCTTATTTTTTTCAGGGCATGGCTTTTACCTTGGAGGAGAGGCAACAGTTGAATATACATGGATTACTGCCACCTTGCTTTCTTGGTCAAGATGCCCAGGTTTATAATATTCTTAAGAATTTTGAAAGACTAACATCTGACCTAGACAGGTAAAGTCTGGCTATGAAACTTTATCCTAGTTATCAAACCATGCAAACTAGCAAAATATTTTGCTCCTACTTTAGGTGATAGGAGGAAAACCACTTGTGTTTCTCAAAACATCAGAGATGGAAAGTTACAGGTCTAGTCTATATGAAATTCAAGAAGAGAGTAGCAGTACTTCCAAATCTTACTACTTTGTGGGTTTTTTATCAGGAAAGGAAAAAACAAATAAGCTATCAGTTTTAAATGACAGTATTAAAAGTTTGAATGCTTTGCCACTCTGTATATTGACGTTTTGATTGCAGTGGGAATCATCAAATATCACTGTCTCTGAGTATTGTGGGAACGTTTTGCAGAAAACTTGCCTTATCTTGTTAGAAGAAAGAAAAGAAAAATCTCTCTGTCTTGGAGGTGGATGAAGAAAGGAACTTTATATTTTTAAAGTACATTTAATCCACATACAATAGACACAAATAATACACAAGAATAAGGAAAAATAAATATGTAGGCACAGATAAATGTAAGTATAAGATTTTCCAGAAAGCACTTGCTTCAGGTATTTTTTTTGCCAAATCTGTCCCTCTTAATCTTAATGTCTGTATATAATTAATTAATCAAAACCTCAGCATCATTATTTCCCACCTATGAGTGCTCTTTTGCATTTTCTCTTTCCCAAAGAAGTAGTTGGGTGAGGAAGAAATTTGTTTCCTCCTCCTGTGACCAGATACTCTTAAAACAGAAACACAAACATTACAAAATTACATCCATGTGTTTTGAGCATTAGATTGTAGCTTGCTATTTTATACCCTAAAGCCAATTTTTAGTATAGTGCCTTTTTTTAGTATGAGGGTTATATTGTACTGTGCAGCTTTGCAGTACAATTTGGTTGTTGTTAATGGGGTTTTAGTGATATTTAGCTAAGAAAACTGCTAAGTCTTTGGTTCATAGAAATAACTTGAAACTAATAAAAGTAAGGCTTTTTTTCTCACTTACATGATCAGCAGCCAAAATACTTCATATAACAATTGAGTGTTTAACATAAGAAAAAAATGGAAAGCTGTGTTTATTTCCCAGTCTTACTCTGTAGCATGTGGCAGTGATATTTTCTCAACCATAGTTTTTGGTACAGGTATTTGTATCTTCTGCTTCCTCTTGTAGTTTGAATAAATAGTGCGGCTCCAATTGTAATGTTTGATAAGATGGGCCAGAATCTCCATCCTTGGAGATACTCAAAACCGGACTAAACACAGTCCTGGGCAGCCTGCTCTAGTTGACTTCTTTGAGCAGAAGGTTGGATGAGGTGATCTACAGAGGTCACTTCCAACCTCAGCTAGTCTTTGAGTTCATAGCACAGGTCCATAGCAATTAAGAAATAAGCTTTCAAGGTTAATCTTGGATCAATGCAAATTTGTGTAAATTAAATCAGGTTGGCCCTTTAAGCATTTAAAATTATATAAATGCACAAGCCCCACCCAAGTGAAATTGCTTCTTTGTTTCTTCTTGTCTTGTCTGTGAACACCCAGTAGGCTTAAATTGACTAAATTGACTATTCATGTCATGCTATGCTTAGATTTTTAAAAAAAATTCCTCTTATATTAGTGGGGCATTATATTGCTGTGGAATTTTCTCCAGTTTTTAGCAAAATAAAATCATTTGTGTGTTACATGTATAGGTTTATATTTAAGACCACTGATTGAAAGACTTGGTAACATTTGCATGCAGAAGATGCTTCCTTTCAAAGATGTCACTGATGACATCTTGGGGTCCTTTGAAGAGATAAAATGCTTGTGTGAATTGTGTGTGCAAAAACTTGTGCATGCAAAATGTGATTTGCAGCTGTGTCTATAAGTCAAGTGTCTGATGATTTTACTGGACTATGATGATAGACATCCAGCTCTGAGAACATGTGCATTACATGTGTGAGCTCAGTCCTGCAAGGCGACACAGGAAATCTGTGTCTCCTGTTCTTACACTTGTATCAAAACATTTTAAAGGGAAGAGTGACTGTGATCCTGCCACAGTTCCTCATTGAATGCCTTCACTGATGGAGAATGCCAAAAGACATTGAGTATTTTAGCTGGAACTTGAAAGAAAATCTCAAGTGCTCCCCATACAGGCAGGTGCCCAAGGACAACCTTGTGGAAGAGCTTTCAGCTATTGCCTTCTACTGAATGTAAGTATACTAATTTTAGAAAAAAAAAAATTCTTCCAGTATGCGTCTGGCATAGTCTTCACTCCCATAGGAGCAGTGATTGAAAAGACATAAAGGGAAGCTGTTGTTTTCCTCCTAGAGCTCAGATTTGATCATGGGTGTATACCTGTGCATTTTATGTTCAAATACAAAAGATTAAGTACAAGCATTTGAATATTGTAGAGGTGAAAGCTGTTGAGTACCTGAGACAGAAGGATATTGTCTGATAAAACATTATTGCTGTGTATAACAGCATCTTACACTGGTGGGGTTGTAGCTTGCCCTGGTTTTGACTGAAAAGAGGGTGCGTGTAAATTCATAAAGCTAAGTTGTTTGTACCATGGCATGACATGTTTTGGTGTGGCTGAAACTCCTTTGCTGACTTGCAGCATGGAATTGCTGTGCTCTGAAATACCAGGAGTTCATACACAAAGCGAATGTGAAACAGCAGCAAATACATTGCCTGGTATGCTTGGCAAAAAGGAAGTCAATAACAGGAAATAATTCTATTCCTCTGACTTAATTTGGAAAAGCTGTGATGGATTCTGCAAGTAATTTCATATTTATTTTTCTCCCCTGTATGTTCTTAATTCTCTGTCTTCTTGCTCCTGTATTGACACTGAAATCATTTCCCCTGACACAGACACATCTTCTGTCTGGGTTTCTCTTTTTCAGAGACACAGTAGTAAAATGTTATACTGGAGATGTGAATGCTAAGAGAGGTGCCATCAAATCACTTTTCCTGAGAATGCTCTGGGGATATATTTTTTTTTTTTAAGCTCTCCATCTTCAATAGCATTTTTGTACAGGTACTGATGATGCAAAGTAATGGAGCTAAATATCTTACACAGTTTAAAAATAATAGTATTTCCTTCAACTTCCCTTTAGCTACTCTTGGGTTTTCAAGGTTAGCAAAAAAAGTTTGGGGTGGGTTGGTTGGGTTTTTTTACCATTTGATTTTGCCTGGTAAAATGCATGTCAGTGATAGTAGGGCCTGTTATCCTAAGCAATCATCACTCATTTTCTGGTAGTTACATCAGTTTTATTTTGGTCTTTGGATATTTGGTTTCTATCCTTTTGTTGCTACTGTATTTCATTCCCTTCATAATAGCAGACTAGCATGAAAAGATACTAGGTGAAGTAAAGGCAAGGGGGAAGAGTGACATATTGAAATTTTAATGCTTGGCAATCCCCTCTCCTCTCTTACTTGCCAGGCCTTTTTTTTTTTTCCTCTGAAACTCTTCCCTGAAATATTCTTTCAACACTCCTTGTCTGAGGACAGATAATATTTTTCTCCCTTTTTATAATAAAAATGATTGTTCTCAGTGTTTTATTGCTTGTTTTCATTATGTTTTCAATTAAATGTGGGCTTTGGTAAAATATTCCATAAAGTACTATATTTAAGAATATCTTTTTTTTTAAAACACAATGCTGAAAACCACTTCATGCTTTTAGTTGTGTGTATTTACTTGGATGTTGCTAAAAGATGCATACTTGTCGTCTAATGCGTTATAACCAACACCCCATTAAGGATGAAGCATTTTTGGGTTTCCCCATAGAGAATTTTTGAGAACATTGATAAAGTAAAGTATCAAAACCAAAACAAACAAACAAAACAAAACAAGTAAATTACTTTGCTGAGAAAGAATAGATAATCTATACCTGCCACGGAAAAGTAGCTTTATGATCAAAATTGTACTTCTGTATAAATATTTTTCCCTTTATAATAATTTTTCTTATGCTGATTTGGATATGGCCAAGTATGTAATATTTGAAAATATGATAAGAAGTATTATGCAGTTATTATTTTTTCATTTTCTTTAAAATATCCTGAATATAGAAGTGTCATGATAAACGCAAATAAGATAATAATGCCTCAATTTAATGTTGTAGAACAGTAAAAAAAAAAAAAAAAATTGGAGAATTTTAGGAATTTTAGCTTGGTTTTATTTTTTAATTATTTGAAGACCTTGAGGAAAGCTTCTGCTAAGCTTTTAATTTCTTTTGTAAAACCTTTCTTTACACCATTTAAAATCCAGGCTTGACCTGGATGATGATCTGAATAAGAAAGGATGATGAAAAGGTATTTTTAAGTCTTAAGTAGCCACATTTCATTTTAAATGAAAGTGGCAAAAAAGAGAAAAACATACGTTGGCAACTCCTTTGAAACACAGTGATGTGACTTCCATGGATGCTTGCACTCTCTAGTATAGAGCAGGCCAGAGTACACATGATATTCTCTAATACAATTTTCAAGATCCTCTGAAAGTAAAATGAATGTCTTCAAATATATTCACAACTATATGTGAATGAGCTTGTATTTCAAGGTAAATGTTGGTGTATCATCCTCAGGAGAAATGTTTTAATAAAGAAAATGCTCCAAGAATTAAAGAACATTAAAAGACATGCTATATCATAGTGAAATACTGGGAAAAGGAGAGGTTAATAGGGAAATGTAGTAATCTGAAAGAAGATTAATATATATGTATATTTGTAGCTGAGAATTACAAGTGCAGGATATAATTTAACCTTGGAGAGCATTCAAAACAAATGTGTATGATGGAAGGTGATTCAGGATGCCTCATGGTGATGGTATGTAGAGTACATCTTCAACTCTTCCATTTCTAGATCTTTATCTGTTTTGAGCTTAAAGTAGCCTGAATGACAGAAAGGGACACAGTTTTGCCTCACTTCTGTCACCTCATTGCAGTCACCAGTTGCCAAACTGGCTGCACTAGCCTTGTGTATAGTTCTTATTAAAGGTTTATATAGCACATCGTGAAATAAATGCTTCCCTGATATACTGGGATATACAGTCTAATCTTGAACAAAACAAATGCAGATTTTCGAAACTGTTCTTTGTTAGATACCTACCTGACTGTATTTGTGTCTTCTTAAACTATGAAATAGATTTTATTGGTGTATGTGATGTATGAGTATGCTGAAAGAAAGTTGATGTAAATGATATTTAAGTATGCAAGCCTCCAGGCTTTTGGAATGAATGTGTTGTATAGATTTCCTCAACACTTGTGTAATAAAATGATGGGCATATTAAACTTTTTGAGTGAAAGTAATTAGTGATCCATATTAAATTGAAACAGCCTACATAAATTGTATACAACCATTAAATTAAATTTTTTATAGAAGTCTCTTGGTATAGCAGACAATTTTTCAACTAATACCTAACCTTACAAGAACTGCTGAAGAGAGAGGTGATGTTGATGATCATAATATTCCTAAGTATTGAGTATTCACAAAATCACCAGAATCATACCTGCATGAACTAGTATAACTTGAAGTCACTCGTAGACTCATATCATCTGTCATACTCAGCACTGAAATTTGGCTTCCTGGTTGGCATCTTGGAGCACAAGTGTATTATTTTTTTCAATATTAGAGTGATGGTAGTCAAAAGTGTGAACGTTTTTTCACTCTCATTTCTCTGATATTATTTTTCTCATTGGTTTTCTTTTTAAATAAATGTAAAACTTTTTCAAATGCAATCAAAAATTATTTCCATTAGGAGATAAAGCTTAGCAGATTTCATAACAAAGATAGGCTTCAGGGACAAAAGACCATATGTGTATGCTCTGGTTTGTCCTACTGTATTCAGGTGAAATATTTATTTGAAGTAGTAGTCTGGATTTAACAGGAATTTCTATTGAGGCAAGAGCAGAAAAAGGTAACATTTTTACTTTTTTTTTTTTTTTTTTAAGTAAGCCTGTTTAAGTTTTATTTAGTGATGGTCTCATTTCAAGTGGAAAAACTGATATATACAGATTAGGTTCTGACAGACCAAATACTCAATTTCAGCATAGTATTTTATACATGAGAGGGATTAGCTTCCTGAGTGTGTAGAGTTTGTCAGCTTTGTGATGGTTTCAGCTTCTCTCTGCCTTAACCAGTTTGTTATCCTTTGTGTCTAAACCCTTTGTGCTATTAAGAGGAGGAATTTGAATACTCTGAAAAAGAAAGAGGCTGTTACAGAGTAAACATAGCTTTAATTAATTATATAAACACCTTTGTATTTCTAAAGTTATTTTATACGTTCACTGGATGTCTGTCTAATCATATGTAATTCTCCACAGATATATTCTACTAATGAGTCTTCAGGATCGAAATGAAAAGCTTTTCTATAAAGTGCTGGCTTCTGACATTGAAAGATTCATGCCTATTGTTTATACTCCCACTGTGGGACTGGCTTGCCAACAATATGGTTTAGCCTTTCGGAGGCCAAGGTATGTAAGTTTATACTTCAAATAAAAGTAATTGTATCTTATTTTCCTCTTCCCAGATTTCTACAAGGTTTTTCTAACATAGCTGAATGTAAGCCAAAACTGCAATAATTGAAATAATTCAAGCTACACTTTTGTTCTACATTAAACAATAATTTGGTTTGCATTAAGAGAGCAAATGATTGTTTTAATTGTATTAAAACATGGGTACATTTTTAATCTCATTAGCTAACTTTTTTTGAATCCTAGCTGCATGTTACAAGGTCAGAGAAGAATGGATCTTTAGTCTTAGATTTGTCTAGAGCAACCTGAAGAGCGTAAACTTTTATCTATATAAATATTATATTGGTATTTTAGACATACATACTTAAAAATAATACGTATACAAACTAGAGATGCATTATATATTTACCTACAGACATCTTAAAAACAATCAATACTTACCAAAGCACTCATCTCACTACTTAATTTGTTGTTTCATAGCTTGGTTACTGGAGTGCCTTTATTCTGTATACAGTATCTGTATTTATAGAGTGATGAGGAAGTGGTATGAAAGAAGGATAGATGCTTCTGTTTCACTCTGCCCCTCAAACATCAGCCCACAGAGTTTGAGATTTATGGTGGTTGCTGTTTGAGAACTTTGTGTATACACAGTGCCTTCACGTGCAAACTGGAACAAGCCTTTTATACAATTTGCTGGCAATGGAAGGGATAAATGAACTGTATCTGCATAGCTCTGTTAACAGAAATAGGTTTTTTACAGTCAAGGCACTGATCGAAAATAAGAAGCTTTCAAGATTAAAGGGAACAAATGACTGCTCACAAACCTTTCAGCAGGATGTAGTTGGGGGAGAAGACTTATAGATTCAAGGTTTTGTTGTTGTTAATGTAAAAATGATTTTGGCCTTGTGACTGACAGAATGAGTCAGGACCATCTGGCCAACTGCAAAACCCAAGAATTTCCCACTTCTATACACTTTAAAAATTCAGTAAGACCTCAAGAATGCTTACTTAAACCTGTTTAACAGTCTGTGGCTTTTAGATGCCTCCCCTAGCAGGAGAAGTCATCTCCTTTTTTCCCCTCGGTATTTACCATCATAGTGATTTTATTGGCTTTCCAGGAAGTGCTAAATGTGTCTGGAAATTAAGTCTTTGCCTTTGCTAAGTCTCATTGCCTCTTGTTTTGATATCCATTGCCATATAAGATACTGCACAAGGAGCACCTCTGCCCATTCATCTACTTTTTACTTTCTCCTCAGACCTGTGGAGCATCCTTGGAGACAAAAAAAACCCAACCAGTTAAATTAGACAACAGTTCTGCAAAGTGTCAGTTTGCAACTGGTGAGGCATAGCTTGCAACAGCAATTGGAAAAGCCCACCAGCCCCTGTTAGAGATTCTCAGACTGCTAAGCTCCATTCCTCAGTTTGATTCTAGGCACACTTAAGACATGGAGGTAAAACTGATTTGGGAGATAGGGACAGGGAAAGGAAACACTTCACTTTTTGCTATTTTGTTTTTATTTTATTTTATTTTTTAATTTGGTGGAATTTTTATCCACAGAGGACTTAAAAAGATGCCCTTAATCTTTCTCCTCTAGATATTGACTAAAGTTCATGTCACTCTATCACTAATATTGACTAAAGTTCATGTCACTCTATCACTAATTAAGGATCTATATAGTTAACTTGAAACAAATTACACTATAGACATGCAGTTAGCACAGATACACTGAGAAACAAGGACCTCGGAGTCCTCCCCTATATAATGAAGCCACGCTTTAGCCTCTCCTGTGATGAGAATTGAGTAACTGTAAAACTTTATGGATTGCTTTGAAGTGTTAATGTCTGTCACCACAAGCTTACATTTTGTTTCCCTTTTAGTTTCAAATATATAGAAAGCTTTCAAAAGCAAGGCATAATAGCAGTAATACATACGTTGTGCAGGCTTTGGAACAGCAAGCTGAACTTTCTCAACTCAGCAAATGACTGCAGTGTAAAACTACTACTGCATATAAATAACATAGTAACTTTCTGTGTTCCCTGTGGATATTCTTCTATTCTACTTTAAAAAGTTTGTTATTCTGGCACATGGATAGTGAGCTTCCATTCTAATGATATATTTAGCTATTCTGAACAGTGACAGTGGTGATCCAAGTGCTCTTTGAACACCCTGATATTTGTATGTTCTTAAAATTCTGATTTGTTTTACCAATATTGGAATGAAGTCTGAGTTTTTCCTTAAAAAAATGAGTTCATTTCCTTAGTGAAAAAAAGTAAATTCAAGGCAGATTATACTACTCAGATAATTCCCTTCCCTTATCATTTAACTTAAAAAAATATATAGCTTTATAGGACATTCCATAATTTGGTATTTCACACTGTGTTTCTCACTGCAGTTGAGCTGCTAATGAATGAATGATGTTTTAAACAGTATTAAAATGTATTTTTACCGATACGTCTTTTGCTATTCAGTTGATGTATTCCTGAGCTACTGAAGTCAGCTTTGGCTATATTAATCTGTCTACTGCTTCCCCAACTGCATGTGTACTTTATATACATGACTGACTGGCTGTGAAGATGTGTAAGACATTTATAAAAGTCTCTTTTATTTCTAGTCCTGCTGAATTGCCTCACTACCTCCAACCAAGTGTATTAATGGCTCTTTTAAGTAAAGATGCCTGAAAAACATGTACAGTCTTCTTCCTAATA
>JAAGNO010000799.1:55969-70761 GCA_033439905.1 Ceryle rudis
TAAATAATAATAAATATATATAAATAATTATATTCTCTTAAATATTTTTGTTCTTAAGAACAAAATATCATCTGCCAAATCAGATGTTTACTCTTCACTGTAAAATTCCCAACTGTAATGTTCGTGCTGTCTCACTACCTGCTCTCATGTTCCCAGACCATCCAGTGGATGACAGTGCTCATTAGAGGTCTTGGAAGAAAGGACTGTAAAGGCTTCTCCCCTTTGACAGATTCTTTGCCACTTAAGAAATGCATATGCTTTGTGATCTCTGTTACAGAGGTCTGTTTTTTCTCTAAAGAAAACCTTTTCTAAATTATTCCAAAACCAACTGTGCAAAGCAGTCAACTTCATTTGGTTCAAAATTATGTTCTAGAGTGTGACTCATTTAGTATTAAGCACTATGTACCAGCCTCCTTCATAAACAGCACCCTCCATGAGCTGAGCTCACAGAGAGGAAAAAATAATCATTTAATTTAACATACTGAAGGAGAAAAGAGTAAAAGATCTAAAATTTAGTCCATTCTATAAATTTTCATGTTTTTTATTAGTTGATTTTTTTTTCACTTGTTACAATTCATGAGAAGGGTATGATCTTATCATACCTTTAAAAAGAAAGGTCATATCTGTAAGAACTGTGTGTATTGTTTTATGCTGACTCATACCTAAATGTTGTCTTTACTGATATGAATGTTTTCTTTCAGAATAATTTAAGTACCGTCTCCTCGCACAGCTCAAAAAAGTTTGCTATTTCATAGTTAAACAAAGATTGTATTAGAAAGGGTCTTATTTTCATAGGTAAATAAGTTAAAAATTACCCAATTACTTCAGATCGTATTTATCACACTGGAAGATGCAAGGCAATGCCTTATTATTTAGTTTAAATCTGTAAGGGTTTTTTTTATATTCAGTTAGATTTCTTTATTTTGTGAAGTGAGTTTGAAACTCATGAGTTATGTCTTCAGGCAAGGAATAATGAAAATTAATTTAGAATTGAAAATATAGGTGTCTCATGGGATCATTAAATGAGATAATCTTCTCTGACTCCCTTACATGTTTTTAGAAGTCTGTATGGGCTCACATGATGTGCTTACATTTATAGAAGGGCACTGTGGCTCACAAAAGATGTTTTTAATCCTGAAGTAGAATTTTACCATTATAGAATAAACATTCACGTCTGACCAGCTGACCATCTGGTTAAGACATATTTTTTCAAGAAAATGAGCTGCAAAGTAACTTGACTCATTGCTTTGAAGCTTGTCTGGATAATTGAAATTTGTTTGTAGAATTAAAACTCAAAATTGCATTACTTACTGTGAATATTCAGCATAAAATCTACCAGTTGCATGAACATAAGTGTTGTTCTAGAAATAAACAGTACAGATCTGATAGCAGATCTTTAGTGTACACCTTACCTACAGCACATAGTTAAAAGAACATAATTTAAAAGGTCTTCCTCACAGCCACTGAGGAGTATGAGGGAAGAAAGGGGCTTCTCCAGAGGATAGGTCAGAGAACGAATTTGGATCTGTAGAGATACAAAGCTTTAAAGGCTTATGCTGGGAACATAATGGACTTGTGGTTTTATTTCAGTGATCATGCCGTCATTAAGAGCTTTAGGTCACTTTTTAATGCAGAGTTTCTAGCCATCATTTAAAAATAAATTCCTAAAGTAAAAATTTTTTCCCTTGCATCAAGTGTGTACATACATGACAACTTTTGCCGACTTACCAAGAAACAATCTATTTCTTTAAATGGATTTCTGATATGTAACAGTTCTTTCAGTTGCTTTATTCATCCAAAAAGAATAATTATGGGAAAGCTCAATGGAAATTTCCTCTAGGAATCCAAAATCAGCTTTTTACATTGTATAGAGAACACCCAGGAGTTTAAGGTTCTTGTGTAAACTCAGCATTCAGAGAGGCAAGCAAAAATTGCCAATTATTGCTATGCTGAAGATTTTGGATCTTGTTGAAATGTTACGTGACTGTTTATGTATTTCCATTCCTAGAAGGAAAAGCCATTCCAAACAGAATATGAACAAAATAAGCTCTGGTAAACTATTGCAGCCGCACAGGCATGGCAAAGTTCCTCTGAAATAACATCCCGATGCGGTCAGATGCTGTCACGCTGACTAGGAACCATTTTTAAAGCTGCTATATTGACTCTGATGCTGCATATTGAAGATACAGATGCAGTGTCCTAAAAGGCAAAGTAGCTCAGTCTTAGCTTTGAAGTCATTGTTTGTTTGTTTGCTAGGTTTTTTCCTTGCATATAAAAGCAGATCTTGTTCAGAAAACTGTTCTCACAGAAGTTTTATTCTGTAGCAATTCTTTCAACTGTCTTTTTTTTCTTCTTTTTCTTTCTCACAAATGACTAGACATAGCATATCTAGAAGTCTCTTATTCACTCAAGTCTAGCAAGATTACATGTTGAATTGACTTTTAATAAGTATTTAAAAAATGTGTTTGGTTTAGCTCTTTGTTTTTAACATATGTATTTATATAATACATATTATTAGTAGTTTTAGAGAGCACCTGGAGTATTATTAATTGTCTTTAGTAGCAGCTTTTCAGAGGCAATTTACTGTGGTAAAAACTCAGTTAGCAAGTGCTGCTATTACAGCAGACTGTCTCCTCGTTGAAGTGTGTGATTGACTCAGCACATACAAATTTGAGATTGATTGTTTTCCTCAAATTCCTCAAGGGGAATGTATTTATTTACGTCTACTGTATGCATTTACATTTACAATGATTCAGATGCACTGTACTGAATGCAAGTGCCGCAAATGAGTTCTTTTTTTGTTGGCCTAATGTTTACATATTGAGATTGTCAGCTGCAAGATAGCATCACTTTTTTTATAAATAAAATTAATTGAAGAATAGGAAAATATTTGTTTCCTGTGACAGAACTTACAAAATGTTAGACCTTGGCAGCAGAAGTTGCAGTCTGTTTGCCAGCACAAGGTTGATCCTGTGGTACATTTAATTTTTTTTTTTTTGTGGTTTTTTAATGAGACTTTCATTGGAGTTTGGATTTTTCTTTTTCTTAATTCCTTTGGATGCTTTGCTCTTTAATGACTTGTCAAGTACTCCTGGATCACATGAGCAAAGAAAGTTCGGTTCCTGGTCCTTCTTTGTGACTGTCTGTCTAACCCTCAGATACATGGTATTTTCTTGATTGAAGAAAAAAGATTGAGACTTTATTAATCTAATTATTGCTGTGGATTACTATCCTAGTATCTTCATTTAGTTAAACTGATTATTGTGTAACATAAAATTACAGTAAAAGATATAGAGCAACAGTTTCAAAGTTATTTTTCCTAGTATTTTTTCTCTGAAACCTGTGTGGAATTTTCACTTGAAAGTGAAAAAAAGAAAGTGTCAGGTGTTTTAAGTGATCTCTTTTAAAGGCTTGATCATTAGGGCAGTTTCTGAAATAAAAATGTGTTGCAATAAAGACTTAAATACGGCAAAATGCTTCTTTGAAAATAGCCTTTTAGAGTTCCATTCTGTGACAGGCACTGGTGTGGATTATGTGTATTAACAACATGGCTCAGATGGCAGCTTATTCTGTAACATTATGACAGAGAATTAGCATCGTTGTAGCAGTTCTTCAAATTTTAGACAGTCTTTCTCTTAGCAACTTCAAAAGCGTGGTGATGATGGCAGTTGCAGCATCTGATGAAACACTTGTGAAATATATATTGGTTGGTTATGTTCACTTTTGCCTCTTGAGAAGATAACAATGGTTGACACTTTCTACTGAGCTTTTTTTCTTGTTTTGGTTTTTTGTTTGTTTGTTTTTGTATAAACTTTGCATTGAATTCAAGCACCAGGACACCTCATGACAAGTAATTCTACTCTTCAAAAAGATTCTGATCTGTTCTCTTGCCTTCATCAAGCTAAAACTTAGCTTAGCATGCTGCTGCTTCCTCAGCTCAGAAGTAAGGCTAATAGATTCTTCTAGCATAACATTTGCCCTGCACTGAAAAGTTGGACAAGGAGAATGGACACAGCATGCGTGTTAAATTCCCCTCTTCTAGACTGTCTTCTAGAAACACACTGCACTGGATTGTGCCCACCGTGTATTCAACTTGGTCTGTCAGTGGCCAGTAATGCTGCTGGAGGGGAAGATGTGAGAATCTAGCACAGAAGATGTCAGTTGGCCTCATATTGGTCTTAGAGTGCTCTGTAAATATTAAGCCAATTTCTTATTCTAAGAAACATTTAAATGAAAAAGGTTATGTCTTGATTTTTGAAAGCATTTGGATATTCTTTAGGTTATATGTATATAGTCACCTGGTCTCTCTTGAATTGTGTTAAATTCATGGCTTTTGGTTATATTTTGGCAGTAGGTTTCACCATTTAGTTATAGTGTGGATTTTTCTCTTTTTATTGAACTTGCACCATAGAAGAAAATCATGACTGATTATCTTGTGCAAAACTGAGAATGAATAGTCCTGACCTAGAATTGTGAGTTATAATGTTCTCCATGTGGTGTTGTATTTTGTATGCAATTTTAATTGCATGTACATATTACCCACAGCTTTAATGGAAGGGAATGGTATTTACAGAAGTCACACTTTGAACTGTTCTTTCATTTAGTCTTGTCTGAGTTGGTGTTTTACCTGCTATTAGCCTCTTCCTACTCTCATGAGCTGCATACGTGATTTCTTATGAGAGTAATTCCTAGAGGCTTTTCATCATAGTCATAAAAGCTTTGTCCTAAAATGTGTCACAACCAAGGAATTTCTGGCTGTCAGACCTAAGTTTGTACCTCTTGATGGTGCATTGGTCTGTTATTTCTGGAGGGAGTACATCTGGGCTGTGAGCAGGAGGAAATGAGGCCATCCTTATTCAAAACACGACGCTCAAAGTGTTTGGCAGCAGTCAGTGTTTGGGTTTTTTCTCTCCCTTCTTAGCACAGTCTTCTGAGGAAGACAGCTAGCAAAGGCCTCAGGGCTCTTCTGCAGACATCCTTGGTAGTTTCTGTGCAAGAGTGCCAAAATTAAAGTACTGGCCATACCTGTCTCTCTGTTTCCTTGTCCATTTCCTTCACACCATCTTGGATATTTCCAGGAGATCCCTGTCCTCCTTTGGTTTGTATTGTTGTTATTATTTACACTTTTCTACTATCTCCTGTATGAGGTTTGAACTGAAAATTCTCTGTCCTCCATAAATTTGTAGGACACAAATACATCAAATACTTTTTTTTTCAAGAGCATCTGCACTCTGAGCCAATGGGTACTTAAATTCTATGGATTTTGGCATATGACAATAACTTCCTCACTGTGCATCCTACTGAGAGAGTCCTCTGAAATAAAGATGTTTCTTAGTGATGCTTTTCACCACATGAGAAGGACAGTTTGTGTGACAGTTACTAGTACAGCCCTTTTAGACCCTTCTCATTCAGTTTGTTAGAACAGTCACCTTGTGGATCTATGTGCAGAAGACTGGACAGAAAGTACATGATCCCAAGTTAAATGTCTTCCTCTGACTTATCTTTTCTCTCTAGTTCAAATACCACATAAAAGGTAGACTATATCCGTTTCAACAAATAAATAATATCATTGCACTTTAAAAATAGCAATATTCTTTTGGCAAGTTATAGTTTCATATCAGGAATTAGGACTTGCACCAATATATAACCACATTACTCTTCAATGTCTTCCTTTTTTCCGGCTTATTTAGAGAGATATTGACTCTACACCAGACCACAATACTGCCCTCTGGTTAAAAATTTCCAGATTTCCTGAAGTAATACATTCCTTAATGAAGTGTACTTTAAGGGCAGAAATTTTATTTAATTGTCATACCTCGACTTGGCCAAAGACTTGTGGGCAACACTAAAGTACCAGGTAATACAGTACAGGAGAGGTCTACTCATTGGCTCTGTCCTACTCTATTCAAGCAATATTTATCTACCAAAATTTTCCTTTCATGAAGCAGCCTCTGTCAGCATGCCAGATTTATTCAGCTCCCTGTCAACATCATTTGGCTCCTAAAGAAAACCTTTTAAGAGTCGCTAGCTTCAAGAAGAGAGCCATAACTTTCTTTAGTTCAACACCTTTTCAAGGACAGGCTATCATATCCCACACAATGTTTGCAAACGGATGTTACTTCATCTTTACCTCTTACGAAAAATGATAGATGTAGTTGCCTCTCTTCTGGACTGGGGAGCTTTGGACAGGCCAGAAGTTGTGGCCTGTAATTGACAATAGTTTGCATATCGCATCCATTCCAGTGGACTGGAATTCTGCACCTTCCTAGCACTCATTTAGGATAACACAGACAAGTGACAGCTTGTGCTACATAAGCAAACAGCATGGTCCAAGATTTTTTTTATGTGTCTGATCGGCCTTTGGAACAAGAACTTGAATTTTCACTTTCTCTTATCCAGGGAGTGTGAATTCCTTTGTGGATGATCCTTGTAATGTCAGATACTCTAAGACAGTGCTCAAAGTAAAGTGAGACACAGCACTGATGCTGGTAGCTCCAGATAAAGCAGGTGATAATTTTCGGTTTAAGATCTGAATCCCCTGTCTTGGAGACATGAACTTTTTTGCAGTTAGTGATCTTCAATGTGTACTGATGTCAGCTTTGCACCGAAGTGTCTCAAACTCTTATCATTTGGAGTGCCTTTCAGGGAAAGAACAGATCCATTTTAATCTTTCCAAGCCTACTTACTAGTAATAAATATGTTTCTGCTCTCAGTCTCAGTTGCCTCATGTTTTGCTCCAGGGCTCTGGCCATCACATCACTCACTGCCTATGACATAGATATTAGTTTACTCCTAAGCTTCTCTCTAGAGCAATACAAATGATTTGCTTCAGGAGGTGAGGTAAATCTTTCTGTGCAGCCAAATACAGCCAGAAACTGTGAAGTTAGAAACTACTTTGTCTGTGGAGAATAAATGGTCTGATTTTTGATGAAAAGAGGTTAGGAGCAGAGACTGTTGTGTTCACTTTCAGTGTCAGATGCGCTTTTAGACTGACAATAAAAGGTCCTTTTAGAAGATAAATATATATATATTATCTTGTGGTGTGCTGAGACATCCTAGGGACTCTCGAAGAGGGGGACAACAATTGCATGGATGATATGAAGTAGTCAAAATCACTTTCTGTCAGTAAGTGTTCACTGCACAGCTCACATCAGCTGATGGTTCATGATTTAAGCATGATTTCTTTGCTTAGTGTTTTTATACCAGGCACCAGCATTAATGGCTATTTAACATTTAGGTTGAACTTGCTGTTGCTGAGGAGTTACAGAATTACTTGTGTTTTGGATGGCAATCCTTCAGTTTTTAGAAAAGTGCCTATTCTAAAACCCTTTTAAGTAACGCTCCCCGGGGCAAGAACTTCAGGAGGAATTTCTCAGTAGGGTGCATTTCGCTATGGAGGAGCACTTAAAGGATGATGAGCTGCTACTTTTCTGTAGCTGTTAGGGAGATGTAAAGTGTGTGCATTCACAGGCTATCCTCTCGGCCTTTTGTCTGCTAATTAAACTTGCAATTCATTGCTTGGGAAGTACTAAGGAAAAAGTGTGTCCTTTCTTCTTCCTAGGGATGTGCTTAAGGAAGGGAAATAGCTTACTTCCAGATATCAGTGGGATAAAAAAGGAATGGTATTACTGCACTTATTTAGGAATAGGTATCACCAGCAGTAGGGATGTATGTGTTGGCAACATGAGTATGTAGCAAAATGCTGTTACAGGTGACTGATAAGCTTTTGGTTTTTAAAAACTGTTAAGACCTTCTTAGAGGAATCCTACTCTTTCCTTCTATGTAGAGAATTTTTTTCAAGTCCTCAGTAATTCCCATTGCTACTTCCTGATGTTGCAAAACGATGTAGCAGTAGTATTTCAGATGACACACGAGTGACTTAGAAACATTGCAATGCTTTATTAGCTCATTCTGTATGTACCTCAGCCTATGCCCAGAGGATGTTTTCCTTTAGGGTTGTGCTTACAGTGGATTTTCTCCAGCTCTCATTTTCTGTACATTTGTTGCACGTCCTCTGGCACCACCCAAATCCCCTGCTTACACATTCAGCAGCTTTTCTGTTCAAAATACTTTCGTTACTCAGCAGTCCAACATTGTCTCATTGTTACATTTCCAATACAAGATATAGGAATTTAAAACAAAACAAAACTAAATCAGTTGTTTCTGTAACTGTATTTGGTGAAGTCCAAAAGGGGAAGGAAAAACCTTAGTGATATTACTCTAACTTTGCAGTAACTTGGATATTTTAACATCATAGTTTTCTGTCTCTGTCTAGAAGCTTTCTAAATAGATAGGGTAAATAGTCACATCTTAAAATGGAAAACTGAAAGTGAAGAAAAGGCGTATATATTTTCAACCTTTAAGAACATAACGATGCAATGATTGTGTATTTTGATATGTCTTGTGTTTCTCTGTATTTATGGTTGGGTGCTTTTAGTCTGGGAGATTTTTACACACTGCTTTTGAGACACCCATATGCTGTTTGCTGATATGAGGCTTCTGAAGAAAGCAAGAGACAAAAGTTTTGGGTTAGAAATGAGCCCCTTTATTTTTTTTTAATTGTCATTTTCATCCTTTTAAGCAAAGTTTTATAGCTTTATACAACTGTTTTCTTATGTCAGTAAAACGTGTCAGAAGTGTGAATTGTAATAAACTTAAAAAAAAAAACCATAAAAAGACCAGGTCATAATAATTTTACCAAATAACGTTAACGTAGTATAATTTGCAGTTGAGTGGAGATAGGTTAGCGAGACGTTTTTGTCATCCTGACTGCTGCCCTCCAAGTTAAGTGGTGGCATTGCAAGTCAGTTCTGTTTTGTATAAGGACCTTCTTCTGCTAATGAGTATTAAGTGATTAAACCAAATTCAGGAAAAAACAGGTTTTTTTACAAAAGAGCTGTAAACATACAAGAGACTTCTGGGAGCATAGGTGAAATAGATTAAATAGTAAGAATGTATATAAACTAAACAAAGCAAGTAATTCTTATAAGAAAACCAAGAAATTCTAGCTGGAAGCAGACATTGATAGAGAAGGCATAAGTCAATTGGCAGGAATAAGGGATGGACTCCAGGGAACCATTTGCTGAGTATATAAAAAAAGGAAAGCAAGCTTCAGTTTGTGCTGAATGAGAGCCTATGCCTTTGGCACAAAGATGGCCAAAAGCCAGTTCTCATTTTTGCCTCTCTATTCCCAAAGCAGCTACATTTAACTTGAATTTCTGTTTAGTCTTAAGGAAGAAGGGAAATTAGGACACCTCACAACTTTTATTTCAAGTGTACTTCAGAATAAGGAATTTAACCACTCTTTTGGGCTTTTTGGTGGAGTGTTTCATCTAAAGGGAACAGCTTGCTGTTGCTGAGATGAAGCTCTAATGTAGCTTACAGAGACACAGCAGCACATTTCCATTTACAGAAGTTTACCATCTTATGGCAGCTTTATTATATTAGAGGGTATTTTTTTGTTTTGACTTCTGGAGTTCTGCTTCCGATATGCCATAAGCACATATGAATGTACAGGTTTACCATGCTGTATGTTGAGTGGCAGGTTGTTCATGCTGACTGTTTTAGGTAAGTGTGTCTTTGAGGATTTTCCTTAGCCATCCAGAACGAGCTCCTTAGACATGACATGTAGATGTTTGCTTCTGAAAATGAAAACATGGAACACAGTTTGCTTTCTGTTCAGTTAATTAATATTTGGGTTATATGGTTCGTTCATTGATTGGGTTTTTTTTCCACAATTAACTAGAATATAAGCATGGGAGATTTGTGATTCTCAAGTAAATAGCGTATCTAAAAAGACTTCAGTTCTGCCCTATTTCTTTTTCTTGCAAGCAATATACCTATTTCTGTTTTCAGTTTGCCACTTCACATAGAATGTAAAAATACTCCAGTGAGATTCTCCTTGGGGATGGTCATACCTCAGCCATTTGATGAGTGCTTGGTACGTTGCAATCTGGCTTTACGATGAACCAGATGTCATATTTGAAAGATGACTTAAAGTATGGCCTATAGACTTTCAATGGCAATGTCCTCAGAAAAGCCTGAACCTCTTTTTGACACTGAACTTGTGACTTCGAGTCCCTTTAACAGGCAGGAGGCTCACAAATAACCTTTCAGAAACACTTCTGCTTTGACTGCTAAATGATGCTGTTTGAATACCTCCATCACCTCATAAGCCTGATTCCAAGACTCCTCATTACATCTGTTCAGTATCCTGTACTGCTTTGTTTCATGCGGGTATTTGTAAAGGCTAGCAATAATATTAGCTGTTTGTGTTAGCCAACATCATTGCATGCTGCATTTTTCCACAAAATGTCAATACTGACTTTATGAAATGAAAAAGTTTATGTGGGGTCATGACTGAGTTTATATAAAAGGAATGAAAGTATAACACCATTTGTCTCTAATGGATGAGGTTAATTTTTATGACAGTGGGCCAGATACATTCCAGATGTTTAATGCTTAAAATGTTATCTTGGGGTTTCATCTACCATAATTATTTTTTTTTTCCAAATTGTACAATAAAAGCTTCTAGTAATTTTTAATTGAGTCAGAAAGTCACTAGTTTGTTCTTAAATATATTCAATTCCCTGTAATTGAGTACACATAATATTGATAACATAAATATACATTTCCTGGGTTTTCCTGCTAAAATTTTAATACTCGCTTTTTCTGTGAGTGAATTTCAAAGAAAAACCAATATATTGGCTCATGGTCTGTGCCAGTTCTTTACCTCAGGGGAAGGCAAGGCAAACAATTGCTCTAGCTGCCCTGCTCAGGAAGGAGGCTTCGGCTGCATGATCTCCAGTGGTCCCAGATAACTTCGGCAATGTTGTCTGTGTTCTCTGTGCCCTTGGGATGCAGGTCTTGGAGATGTGGCCAAATGCTGTACACAGACAGCTCAAGCCTGGGCGAAACAGCTCTGCTCTGTGCCCAGATGCTCACAGGCAATCTTGTATGACAAGTTTAACCAGGGTGCTTTTACGTCAGCCTGGCTGCCTTCTGACTTGTTACCTCTTAGCACTGCAGCTCTCTGCATTAGGAACTGCTCTGTCGCTCTGACATAAATTGAGCGGTTGCCTTGGTTCCTTTTCAGCAGATAAGGCCAGATCTACAAATGGAAGATAATGTCTCTTTTCAGAAGTGACTTCTTCTTTAAAGTGGAAGTTCAGTAGGATATGCTGTAAGAAGAAGTGTTTTTAATAAGTCTTCACTTTTGTCCTTGTTAATGGTTATTGAGAGCAAATGATGGTGATTTAAAGGTCAATGAAAACTGGCTTAAAGGACGCTATTGTCTAAATACTGGAAATTTTCCATGTTCTAATGAGCCAGGGCAGCACAAGTTGTTGAAGTAAATAGAAGGACAGTGATCTCCCTTCACAGTTTAAATAACATTTTAAAAGGCTTTTTTAAAAAAACACCATTAGCATTGCAAGATTCCGAGTAGATACATGGCTGATATTGTTTGTTAGTGGTTCTTTATGCAGTTAATATTAGCAGAAAATAATACAAACATGATAGCTATTGAAGCAGAACATTGGGTTATTTTTTGTCTTAAAAATGAATGGGTCTGGCTCTAGTAAACCATTCTCTCATTCACGGTCTTCAAATACTTCTATTTGTGTGTACTAGAGTGTAAGTAATTAAGTTATTTATTGAGCAACTGACAGAAGAATTTAAGCTCCCGGTAGCTTCTGGAGCAAAACAGCTCTGGCTCTTAAAACACAGTATTTCTCAAAGTCTGCCTTTCCCTTTTCAAACAAACACAGCCCATTGAATTGCTGTTATGTGGTTAAGCAACAATACATCAAAGCTGAGTGTCTAGTTGAATGATACTTTAGAAATATAGCTAAATCAACAGATTTGTGTTTTAAGAAGTGAAAATACAGGAGATATGATGTGATCTACTCTGTTGCTGTATGAAAAGGGTGCATCATTACTGTCTGAATACTGAGATCACAAAATGCTGTGCTGTTTGCTTTTGTAATAAAGGAGGTGAGGCACTAATCAAAACCCAGTTCTCTAGATATACAGTAATGAGTATTTTACATAGCAGATTTTTCCCGTCAGTTAAGACAGACTCTATGAAGTGTTGCTTTTGCTATGAAGTATTCTTAATTTTTATCTGAAATAGTTTAGTTTCCAAACACACGCTATGGTTTCCAAAATTAAGCCGAGACTTTTCGATTATCAGCAAATCGACAAAGCTATAATTGAATGTAAAATTGGTTTTTAAGTGTTGCTGTGTAAGGCTTGTAGTGTTTTCATTCAGATGATTTTAACAATGTAACAGTTTTTGTGTTGAGTGAGAGGAGTTGAGGAATTACTTCACTGGGATTATTTTTATTCTACAGTGGTCTGACTTTGTCCAGCCTGAGTTTACCTGATTGGCATTCTGACAAAGCAAAAGCAGAATGTTTCAAACAAAAAGGTTCCTTTTGCAAAAGTCTTCATACACTCGGAGTAGCAGGGTAGAGATTACAGGATTTGGTAGCAATAATCAGGCTCTCTCAGGACTGGGAGAGCCCAGACTTGTAGGAGAAAAGCAATAGGACAGCACCCATTTGCAGTTTTTTCTTTTTTCCTTTTTCTTTTGCCTTTTGTCTGTACTACTGTGGGCAACCTTTTTTTACTCTCACCAATTGTGTTACAATTTATGAAATATATGCTGTATGCAAGCTCTGAAGCTGCTTCAGATGCTGATGGGCAGATGGGGCAATGTCTGTCTGATTTGTCCCTGCCCAGAGAAGGATCGAGAGTGTTACAGCTCACTGTGTTGCAAGGTATTGAAAACAGTACCTGGTTCCCCACTTCTGTAATCCCACATGGGGTGGAAGAGGGAACGCCCCAGTTCCTGCAAACCATGGGGGTTGTTTGAACCAGCTCTTCTGACTATAGTCCTACCTGGATAAGGTTATTTGAAGCACACAATGTCTATGATCAAAGTGAAAAGGCAGAGCTATGGACTCTAGTTGAAGCTCTTGGGTAGGCCTGAGCATATAGATAATGTTCTTGGATGTACTTTTGTTCTTGGATGTGCAGCATCTGGAGCACTGCAGCTTGCTGAGGCTTGCACCAGAAAAAATATAGTTTATATTTATAATTTTAGTTGTTACCTACCCCAGTTGTGTAATTTTTTTTAATTACTATCATTACTTATTTTTAAACAATGTTTTACTATGTATGCTAAAAGACCCCACAGTGTCTGAATCTTTGTGTCACTAGAATTATGTGCCTCTGTAGGATCCTCCAAGCCCTATCCTTTCTTTTCTGAAACCTCATTCCCCCGAGGTTGTATTTTAAATGCCAGGCTTACAGCTGCTGTCTTTCAGGTTAGTTTAATCACTTTTCTGCTCTTAAGGCTAATTTGCCCTGTAAACCTTACCATTCTGTAAGTGTCCTAAACTTACTTGTCTCTGCTGTGTAGAAGATATTTTTAACTGGAGTAACTCTTAAAGTACTGCACCTGCTAACAGGGATTGATAAGCAGTTTTGTTGGACTTGGACACATGAAAGAGTGCTACACAGGCTGCTGACACTGGATAAAGAGTGCCATGAAACAGTGTTGTCAGAAGGGAGTCTTGAAATAAGACGAAATGCTAATTTGCTCCTGTAGCTGAAGATTGACTGTTCAGACCCCTTGACATTAGCATTTCCCATTTACAGTGATTACAAACACTGTATTTTTCTCTATTTTAATTATTTCCCTACACTCCTGTGCCAAATGGAGGTTCTGAGTCACTATAAAAATTGATATAGGCTTCCATTATTCCTCTAATTATAGCTAACTGGAGTTGGCAGATGTTAGCGTCTGTCTTCCAGAATACTTGAAGTCTTCTAAAAAAAGTCATTTAGGAAACCATATCCAAGAGTGAAATAACACATAATATTTGTAAACTTTGATGTCTTTTCTGGGTTAATATCTTATTCTCCACTCTCTTTCATATGCTGTAAGTACTTTTATGTACAGCTCCAGTCTTTCAGAAGTGTTAACAGTGCATACTGTTCTCTCTTCCTGTGAAGGATGAGGAAAACAGATCCATATAAAAGATTCTTATCTCTTATTCTATGCCCTTAAATCTAGGGATATCTTCTCAGTAAGGCCAGTGTGTCCAGAAGCAAGTAACTAATCTAAGATCCTGTCCTACTTTTGATGTTGGTTTTTTTTTAATATAACCTTTGTTTTCCTTCTTGCAACCTTTTCTGTTTAAATACAGTTTGAGTATGCAATGTCTAGACAATGTAAAGCTCAGGTTTCTTTAACACTGAAGAATTCAGGATGAAGGTCTGTAGCAGCTACAATTTCAACACCAACTATTTTACTTATTGAAAGAAAAACCTATGCATAAAGTAATGAAGTTCACTCCCGCACAGAGGGAAAGGTAAAAAAATAAATAGGTGTATAGCTGTGTTTCTTAAATCAGCCCATCACTTCTATTTATCTGGCTTCAGAGGTCTTGAATGAATGTTGCTACACAAAGAAAACTGGTAAGGTAAGAAGTTTGAATACATTTTATGTGATGATGGGAGACCATGTTGAACAGTTACAATGGGAAATATTATTATTTCTTGATGAAAAAAAGAGCAGAATGTTCCTTGTGGAGGATATAGTTACTTAGTTTGTAGTAAAATGTTTGTATTGTATCACTTTTAATAATCATAATAAAAACAGGGGAATTTCAGTGGGGACTAGGGAAGTAGTTTACCTCTTTCTTGCAAAGCACAGGAGCTTGGGAAGGTCTAGGCTCAGAAATAAACTGAGGCTGGTCTCTGAGATGACTTTTATTATTATT
>JAAGNO010000799.1:72094-87853 GCA_033439905.1 Ceryle rudis
GTCTGCTGTAGCAGCCCCATCCTGAAGTGCTGTGTCAGACTGTCTTTTGTTCTGCGTCTGGCAGAGCGGGGTGCGCATCACTGACATGACAGCACTTATTATTAACATTATGCTCAAATGGATATTTCTGTCTCATCTCTGGTCTGAAATACATACATAATTTACTCCAATTTCAATTGTGTAGTTTACCCCTTTCTTTATTCCATGCTATTATAGCCAAAAAATAACTATAAAGTCAGCTTGTGTTACCTTATCCCACTTGTAGTAACCTTATGCAGTTGGTGCTTTTCCTGGACATAGCATGAACACATAGAAAAGAAGAAAATACTTAGTGGCACCTTTTGGTGGTTGCCTACATGTAGAATTGCCAGCGGGTTCAGTCCTTGTAATGTAGGTTGAATATTCTTGTGTCTGACAATGTTGCAAGCTGGGGTTCCTCTCGCAACCTTGTGTAGCTTCTTGCAGAGGATGCATTTCAGGAGAAAAGTGCTTTAACTAAAGAAATGAAGGATGAAAAAAAAAAACCCAGATTCAGATAAAAGAATTGAAGATTCTGGACTTTTTATCTATGCCTTTAACTCTAGGGATATATTCTCAGCCCAGGCCAATGTGTCCAGAAACTTTTTACTAATCTACAGAAAGAATGGAGGGAAGGGAAGAAGGAGGAGAGTGAAATGCTTTCAACATGACTCTGTTTACACTTCAGCCCTATTTTCCATTGTTGTTTCAGTGTGATCCTTCTTGGACAGATTTCTGAAATATGCTCTGAATAGTTATTCAAAGGTCCTTACAAATGTTCTAACAAAGTCCTTCTGGAGAAGCCACCCTGCCTTTAT
Organism: Ceryle rudis; assembly: GCA_033439905.1. Taxonomy (NCBI): domain Eukaryota; kingdom Metazoa; phylum Chordata; class Aves; order Coraciiformes; family Cerylidae; genus Ceryle; species Ceryle rudis. Next base: position 72,931 of record JAAGNO010000799.1, read on the forward strand.
TTTCCTCTGCTGGGGAATTTATTCCATGGAGACCACTTTGTAGCTTGCAAGGAAGAGGTCATTTAACCACCCTGGCCTCAGCTCTGTCTCTTTAGAAAATCAATACAAAATCTTGCTTCATTTAACATGAATCTATTAGGTCGGTGTAAATTGGAGGGTGAGGAGAAGGAGAGGGGTGATGCCTGCACTCTTCATTTCCTTTCGCACGCTTATCTCTCATGACTGACTGTCTCTGAGGCTAGCAGTTCTGATAAGTTGTATTTTATGATTTAACAGCTCACACAGTATTTTATAAAATGACTCACTCCACAACACATCAGAAAGGAAGCATCTGCATTTATTTTCCTTTGCTTTATGGCTTTTCACTGTCAGAGCCATCCTTTTTCAGGTAGCTGCCTTGCAAATAGAAAAGCTTATATGCTGTAGATACCACAGCTTGTGAAAAGTGCTGTAAATATTAACCCTCCTGCCCCTGAGGACTGTCACTTTCACTGGGGTGAAGGATTAATCTGATGACAGGCGTTACTTATTAAGAAACAACTGATAGATGTAATCATCCAGCATGGTGCATTTCTTCTGAGCATGGGAATGGACATAGAAGGGGAATTAACTGGGAATGCTGTGATTAAAGAATTCCCAGTTCTAGGAGGAAGTGCCTAAAATGAAATTTAAGCATTTAAGTATCTAACCAGAAATGGCTGATTGATTTTTTACCTTTATGCATTTTTACCTTTATGTATTTTCCTCTTAAAACATGCCAGTGTTTCTTTAACTAGCTACTTGAGGTTGTAGTTTCTGTTTCTGAATTGTTAGCTTTAAGATAAAGAAATGCTTTGGTTAGTTACAATGTGTGCCTTTTGTCTAAAATAATAAATAATTTCAGTTGTATCTTTTTGATATCAAAGAGGGAAAGATGGCACTTAAATATGAAATTAAATACAACATTCAATATAAAAATATAGATCACATGAGAGTTCTTATATATAATATATAAAAAATCTAGTAGTATGAAATATATAAACATATGAAAGTTTATATAATCTTTGGACTCATGTTGATGTCTTGCCTAATACACTTATTAACACCGCTACTTGACTTGGGATACTTGCAGTCATATCTGACAAGTGTTTCCCTGAGTTGCTAATTTTATTTAGACCCACATGGGCATGTACCCACTTCTATGAATATGGAGGCATTTTAATAGATTTAGATTTAAAATATTTCTCAATGGTCTTCTCTAATTTTTACTTCATAATTTTTATAATAGGTAAATGAAATGTTTTAGAATAATTCCAGAAGACAACTCCTTATACTTAGTAATACAAAGTTTAATTACAAGAAGGCATCTTTGGGGTGTATTTATTCATCAATGTTTTTGTCATGTTTTTTTGAGAGATTGAATTCAGTGGGAGAATTTTTTTCTGCAATCTCACAGGAGAAAAGTTGATAAGAAGTGCAATTTAATTAAGTCTGAGTGGCTCTGGATTTATAACTCCATGTCACTTGAAATAAATGAAGAATAAAATGTGGAAGAGTAGGATACTATATCAATTTTACTTCTGTAATAAATAAAAAATGAATTGAGGATTACACTTCTCTTTAATCTCTCTTTATACTTTTCAGTACTGATGGAATTAAAGGCCAATTTGCAAACACTCTTCAAAGTAAAAATTCAGTATTCTCAGTGCTGTAGGATGCGCTACGTGCTTTCAAATCAGAGATTTTTATATAGAGAAGATAATTTCCCACTTTTGTAGGTGTCAAAGAGACGATCTAATTAAATAGGCAGACAGTTTTATAAACACACATCTGAATGATCTTGATTTATTTTATGTAATGATAATGTATGGCTTATTTTGGGTTTTGTTCATAGATTCAAACTTTGGCATGTTCTTGTCTGTAAGTGTTAGGACTGCTGGGGCATTAGTGGCCACTTTCATATGATGAACACGTTATATAGTTTGATAGTCTGGGACAATTAATGAAGATATTGGAACAGACCAAGTGCTCAGTGAGCTTTAAAATCAAACAGCAATTTTCAGAAGCGACTCTTACAATTTCTCACTGTTCAGTGAAGCTTTACTGAGTTAGATGTTCTCTGACTTATACTAAATGAAAGCATTTAATTTAGTCATATGGAACTGAGCATTTACTATTGAACTGAATTTATGTATGCTGGAAATGCATTTGCATAGGCTGAAATTGTTATTAATTTATACTGAAGTATTTAATTCCTTGTTTTTATGAAAAGTTATTATTTTATTTGCAGAGGTCTTTTTATTTCTATCCATGACCGGGGACACATTGCTACAATGCTTAAATCCTGGCCAGAAAATAACGTCAAGGTAAGTTCAGTTTTGTTGCATGACAAAGCTGACGCTGTTTTGTACTCAACATGGGTAAGATATTTTTATAAGTTTTTTATCAATCAGAATTCAGTGATTTCTCAGCTAATTTTAAAAATAGAAATTATGCCATTACAGCCAAAGTTTGAGGCTTTGATAGCCTTCCTTGTTTAGCTGTAGGCATCCTTTACTGATTAATTGGTGAATTACATTGAATATTACACATAAAAAAAAACCAACCTGAAAGCTTTTTCTGCATTTGAGAGAATCACAGAGTGAAATTAGGAAATAATCTCTGGAGATCATCCAATCCATCCCACTGCTGAAGGAAGGTCAGCCACGGCAGCTTACTTAGGGCTGTGCCCAGCTTGTGGGTTTTGGTATCTCCACAAGATCTCTTGGCAACCCATTCTAGTGTTTGGGTTAATAGTTCTCCACATAAGATACCCGATGAACTCACAAAAAATATTAAATTTTCAACTGAAATGGCTCGTCACAGAGTATGACAAGGAAACTATTGTGTTGTCAGCTGCTTACCATATTGAGCACTTCTGTCCTTTACTATGAAAAATACTCCCTTTTAGCACATTTTTGTGGGGTTTACTGAGTTGTACTATGTCTATTAATGAAAACACATACTTCCTCATATGTATAAGTATGATGGAGTGTGTTATTTGCTCAAAGGAAGAAGAAATATGTCTTTGAAGGAAGAACCAGGTGGCTGTAGACAGCTTTGTCAAAAGCCAGCAGGAGTGGCTGGCTCTGGTTCTGCTGAAAACAGCCATGACAAAACCCTGGAGGCCAGGGTTGTTTTTTTTTGTGGGTGGTTTTTTTTTTGGTTTTTTTTTTTTTTTGGTGGATAACTTCCTTTCACTTCCTATTCTGTTTTCATGCTGTTGACAGAAAAACGTAAGAGGGAACAATGCCAGTTCCCTTGTAATGTAATACTAAATATCTCTCTTGTGTATTCTTAACAATTTCACATGAAAGTCCCATTTAGAGTGGAACAAGTCTAAAATAGTGTAACAAAACCACAGAGAAATGAAATGAAATAAAATAAAACAATTCTGGCCCTTTGTTGTGCTGTTGTTTTGTTTGTACCTGTTAGAATTTTTACATGCAAATTTAAAAAAATGATGGTAAGAAGATAATGGAATACATACAAACATACATACAAACAGAAGTGATTTTTACACTGGTTTAATTTCTTCATCCAGGCTATTGTGGTGACGGATGGAGAACGTATTCTCGGTCTTGGAGACCTTGGCTGTTATGGAATGGGCATTCCAGTTGGTAAACTGGCACTTTATACGGCGTGTGGAGGAGTAAAACCTCATGAATGTCTACCAGTGATGCTGGATGTGGGAACAGATAATGAGGTAAATCCTTTTCTGAGGTGTAGTGAGTATTAGCTGTTTGAAGGGAACAACATAAAAGTTGAATTGTGAAAAGTTGTTTTTCTTTGTTATGACACTGTCTTTGATTATGTGCAAACTAAAAAGTCCTATGGAAAAAGTCTCATCCTAATGCACAGTGTAGACTGTTGTGTAATAAGTAATTAAGGACAATGTTGTCCATAAAAATGTGTTGCGTCCATTGTACATGTTAAAGAGCAGTATGGGAAGTTAGATCTCAAGAAGAAGGGGATAATAGAGTTAAAATTACAATGGAACGCAGCATTCGTTCTCCACTTCTGCTGCAGAATTCCTCTGCAGTGATTTCAGATGTGAATGTGCCCCATGTTCTGGTGAACAGCTTGAAACTAAAGCCTGATCTGTGCTGGGAATGTGTATCTACATGCTTCAGTTGTACACTTACTTTAGCTATAGAAAGCACTGTAATGCTATGAATTTTCCTAAAATGAGGTCCTAGTGCTTCAAGTGGAGCTTACCCACTTTAACTTGGCTTTCCATTTGTGTGAAGTGCAGAGTTTTTAAGTTGTTGAAAATTGGTTCTGGTGTTCTTGACCTTTGTTCTTCCTTCTTCTTTTCTGAAAGAGTACTTGAATTAATAACTCTGAATGATGTCAAATTAAATATCACCAGCACTATCATTATGCTTCAGCATAATGTAAACAAATGTTACACTAGAAATGATGCAAATATTAAACTTTATGCATGATAAATACATCAGAGATTTATGTGTATTATAGCTAAATAAAGCATTCCTGTACTAGTAAATTTAGCTGAGACTCCTGAATTGTTGGGTTGGGTGTGTGCATCTTCAGCTTTATACACACACCTCCACCCCTGCCCCACTGGGGTAATTTAGACAATACATCATGAAAGCATTACTGAACTGAGAAATAGCCTTCTATCCTCTGTATCCCTCAATAACTCCCTTCTGAAAGTGGACAGACTTACTTGTGAGATGTATCAGAACACTGTAGCACATAGCCATATCAAAGCACATACAAGTCTCATTAGTCATAAAATGTTTTATTTCCTTGTCTGAGCAGCTAGGCCAGTTATCTATTATTGAAGGTTTCTAGGCAGTTAAGTACATCAGCTTCTGATACTGCAGTAGGCTTTACATTTTGCTTTTATGCTTGAGTTTCACTGTAATTTTTTTTTTATCATTTTATTTTCTTGAAAGATATCAAGCATATATATACACACACAAATATCAAAACAAGCTTACCCATACCAGTAGCTCAACTTTTTTTGTTTCAAATATTTTTGTGACTAAACAATGAATTCAATGCATGTAAATGAGTGGTGAACCTAAGGTATAACAAGATGCATAAAATTGTGTGATTTGGGCTGTGCTGATGCTCTGAAATATTCACCTTCTGATCAGGAAGATGCCTTTTGTTGTTTCGCTTTGTCATATGGCTTCTTATTTTAGGACCATATTATGAACTGCTTCAGTTTGGTTGTACAGTGCAATTTAGTTCTCAGCCATCACACTGGTTAGCAGTGTAGGACAGGACTGCTTCTGTTGATGTGCTTTTTGTTTCTGCTGAGGTGTGTGTCATGGTCAGGCATGCACGTGCTGCCCAACAGTCTAAAAGCCCCAGCTAAATTTACTGGTGTGAGAGACCTTTAAGTTCAAATGAATGGGAGGTTCGTGAAAGAGTTATTTTCAGTGCTCTAAGAGAAGCAAATAATTATATTAGCTTAAATATCAGTGCTATTTATACTTAAATGGGTTTTTGCAGGGGCAAGGAGAAGTCAGCAACATGAGAGAAATCAAGGCTGTGAGTCATGCTTGGGTTATGGTCAACTCCAGAGGCAGCAAAACTGCTCATTCAGGACTGCACTAGACTACGCTTCAAAATATAGATGCTTGGGGACTGTTTCCAGTAGGAACTGATTGCTCAGATGTTTCAGCATTTATCCAACTGCTGTAACTGAGAGTGAGACCTATGAATTCTGCTGTTGGGTTATGAACAGGTGGGACTTACTGTAGCCCTTAACTGAAGAGAGTATGTGGGCTGGATAATATTCATTAATTAGACCTTGGGTGTAAACCCCTGGCTACTTTAGTCAAAGTTAGGGATCTGGGGGCAGTAGCTCCCTTAATTTCTTCCCTCTAACAGCCTCCTTCTCCCCCAGCAGCACATCCCTGTTCCCTCCCTAATGGTGGTGTTCGTGTAACCAGATGGTGAGCCACTACAGAGTACTGAAAGTACTGAAAAGCATTTGCTGGCTAAAGTGGTTGTATTAGGTCAAGCTGCTGTGGAATTGCACTGCAATTCCTTATCTTAAAATCCAAACCTTTTGGAAAAATAGCTGTAGTTTTTATGCTATATTTTCTTACTCTAGCCAGGATTTTCCATAAGACACAATAGGAATCAGTCTCATAAGTTGAGCACATATAAATAAGTATGCTTAACATGGTTTTTGAAGTGTGCAGATGTTTTCCATTTAGATTAGTTCCTTTTCCCTTTCTGTGGGGGCCTCAGTGCTTTAAAATAAGTTATAAAATATGTATTTTTGGCAACTGTAATGTGGTTGTGCACAACCTGCAAGTTCTCCAGAAAGATTAAATCATATGCTAAAGCAGATTGCAAGAAAAACTTCACAAATTCTCATCCTGTATTGTTTTGTTGTGTACAGGACCCAAAACAGTAACTCTGAGGAGCAACTCAGTTTCTGGTAATTATCAAAAACCTTGTTACTGGTAGTTTTAGCAGAGGTATTTTTAGCTGGGGTATTATCCTGCTACTCATAAAGTCAGGGAAAGAGAAGAGAGGCAAATAAAGCAATTTTATACAATCATATAAGCAAGAGAAATGGAAACTGCTTACTTGTGAGTAAAAATTGACCTAGTAGAAAGACTTGTATGACCAAACTAGTAAATTACTCCACATAATCAGTGTGGGATCGATCATCCAAAATAAGTGGTGTTGACCACTGCGCAAAATAATACACCTCTTGCGTAAGTCATTGACAAGTTGGAGGCAAGTAGTTCCTGATAAGACATTCTTATCTGAAGCATTTAAAACATTATTTAGAATATTAGTTATATACTACAGATCACGACAATCTCACTTTAAGTCATGCCTCACCCAGTTGCGAGGTATTTTTCAGGTGTGAGGATGGTGCTTCTCAGATGGGATTTCAATCCAAGTAAAACATACTCAAGCACCAGTCTCAGTACTGATATGAAAGTGTTGTTGAGGTGGTGTCATCTCTGGATTCTTGGATGTTCATCTAATATTATAGAGGTATATGCTAATCCCTTTGGAATTGTTAAATAAACAGATTGCATAATAAAAATGAATGATTGTCAAGGTATAAGCAACTACAGCTTAATGGGGACCTATCTGAAACACATGTACTCAGCACTGTTAAGTGGGCTGGTTTAAGGATGATGGGAATAAGCTGAATCAAGGGAAAACATTTAAACATTAAAACGTGAATGGTGATTGTTTGCTGCTTAAAACATGCTATTAAACTCTCACAAAATAAATAATGTTGAGGTAAGACTGCTGGTTAAAAATCAGCCTGGCTTACAGGGATATGAAAACTGGCAATTAAAAAAAAAAAAAACCAAACCAACCAGTAAAACCCAAAAATAAAAACTATGTTAAAAAAATGGGTTTATAGGCAATAAAAAAGACACTAAAGAGAAGAAACTTAATCTATATTAATTGCAAACAATTACAAATGAGATTTTCTGTTGTTCCTGATGCTCTGCCTTAATGGTGGTACTTGTTGAAGTATTAGATAGTCAGTACAAATATGGTAGATATTTTTTTGAATGTCAGTTTTTTCTATCTTGGTGAGAAGTCTTATTTTCCATTTTGTTAACAGCAAATGAATATGTTACACAAAAGCTTTAAAAAATTGTCAAGATCCTTAAATCAAAATGTCCAAATAATGCTTTGAACAATTCTTTTTTTAAAAGCTCTGGTAAGAGCTTTCTGGACCATGCTGAGCTGGGTGGGGAGGAAGTACAGTTTTCTAATTATATGTGGGATGAATTGAGATGTTCAGGAAGATGACATTAAAGTTAAAACAGTTATTTAAAATATGATGGTCCTGGTTGCTGCTACATTAGTGAAAGAATTGACTAAAATCAGAAAGTTTGAATAATCAAGAATTGAGGGTAAAATAACTATTGCTGGTTAGCTTGGGCATATTAAAAACAATTTTAATGTAATGTTAAAGTGAGTTTACAGATTTTTGGTTGACTCTTGTTTTGTGCCTCCAGTAACACATGTGAATTCATACTGTTCCTTTTAAGAAACTGGACCAATATAAATCCAAAGCAGGCCTCCTCTGTTACTAGAGAAAATGCAGTATTTCTGTGAGAAATAATAAAATAGTTGTGGTTTTGTGGTATTTCAGAGTTTTCTTTTTTCAGCTCTGCAATGTTTAATATCTTTATCAACGACTTGGAGGCAATACTTTTAGTGTCCAAGGGTCATAAATGAGACATGATTTAGTTAAAGTACTATTACCCAGCCAGAGCAGGAATGAAATCTAGGAAGACTGATGGCTTGTGTTACATGGAAGTCAAACCAGTGGTGAAGGGGTTTCTTCTGACTATAAAAATCTTAATCTAATAATGGATGCTTAACAAGGGAATGAGAACTGTGTTTATTTGGTACCTCACAAGAGAAGCTCTGACAAGTTCAGGGCTGCCAGAGCAATCCTGGACTGATTGCATGTGTAAATTCAATACTGGCAATGGCCGGCTCTGAGAACTTTGGAAAGATTAATTGTGTGTTAGCATTTAAATGTAAACCATTAACCATAGATTTAAGCTTAGGTAGAGACCATCCAACTGTTTTAAACATTACTTTCAAACAACACAGAAAAGCCAAGACAACTGTTATTGGAAGAACTTTTTATGTAAATTCTAGCAGAAGGCATCTTGGTGTCCTGGAGCCATTTATTTGAGAGCTGGGACAGTGGCCACACACACCCATCAGGATTGCCCAGGTGTCAGAAGTCACTCCAGCTGCAGCCATGATGGCCTCAAAGAAGCTGGACATGCAAACCTTCTCTTGTCCTGGGTAGACATAGTTAAATAGCTGGCTGGTCATATATAAATATATATGCCATCAATGCACAGATGAATCGTGACAGTTCACTTTTTGCCAATGTGTATCTGAGGCTGTTCTTTATTCATATAACTGTCAAATACAGACATTTAAGTACTGAACAGTGCACAAGGGAAAGAAACATGCAGGGCAGCTGCTAGGGCAGCTATTCCTTCTTCATCTACCACACTTCAGGGATTTGTGGGCTCCTATTTCAAGTTATTTCATGCATGCTTGCTTTGGAATATTTTTCCCTTAACTTAATACAAATATTTAAATGCAGGAATGTGGCAGTTCTCACAGTTGCCCTAAATAGGTCAATGAGCATTACTGGGCTGGCAGTTCTGACTGTTCTGGAGGAATGACAGGTATCCGTGGTGCAAGACAGAATACAAAAAAACTGAAGTGCAAATTGAAGCTCAGTTCTTCAACTTGTGCTAGTTAGCTTTCTAAAGCTCCCCAAGTTACTTCTGTCACAAGAACTGGTACCAGCCTTTCAAGGTTCATGTTCTTGAAAAATACATACTGATGAATGTGCAAATGGAAACTGTTGAGAAAACGAACAGACTGTTTTTTATTACTCATATTTGAATGAAAATAGAAAACTGGACAAAAGACCACCGAGTATAGAAGAAACCTGCAATTTCATATTTTACCATCTAAGATGTACGTGTATCAGGTAAATTGTGTACAGCTGTAGGGATTTATAAATAAAATACAGTCAAAATTAGCATTCATATGTAGATGAGTGGCACTTTTACACAGTTTTTGTCTAGTAAATGTTTATGGTTATGCTCTCTGAATTTAAAAAGGTCCTTTTGCCTTCCATTTGAAGGTTATTAGAACTAGAGACAAGATTTCAGTGATAGTTTTATTGTAAAATAATAGTAGCATTTCCCAAATTTATGAAGAGAGATTGCTCCTGTCTATATAAAGAAGATCTGTTTTTGTATCTGATGCATGTATGGGAATCTCATTTGTAGGTTATATTCTCCAATGTGTTCCCTAATAGTTTTGAGTATTTTTGATATACAAATAACATTATGTGTGGTCAAAACAGGAGGTTTCTTGATACATAGCTTTTCATTCAGCTATGCTAAAATGTCACTGACCATATTAACCTGGTGGTTTTTTTTTCATGTTCCACAAAACAGTCAGGTCAGGGAAAGTTCTCAAAGGTAATGGGGTGTCCCTCTGATGCTGTATTCCAAGCATGAATACCTGTAAAACTCTTGATAGATTAAATCATCTGTGGGTTTTTTTTTGTCAGTTTGCTACTGCCAGTCTATGCCATTCTGGTAGTAGATAATTGCAATCTCCTTCACAAATTAAGTTGCATTTTATAAACAGAACTATTTTTCCCCCTTAGATATTGCTTCTACATCCCTTCCTGGTAGTACACTGCCAGCACTTGAACAAAGGAGAAAATACATGAATATTCCTTTTCCCTCCACTTTCCCTGCTTCCAGCTGGCAAGAAAATATTATGGTAGGATATTACTTTTCCTAGAGTCAATGTCATGAGTCATTTTTGTCTTTTCTCTTTTCAGTGTTCAGAAGTACTGAAAAGCAAAGTTGTTTATGAATTACAATTCTGTCTAGCCTATTGTGCAGAAGGAAAAAAAAAACACATTTTTTTTTTTAATTTGAGGGAATTGGTAGTTTCCGTAGTTTCTATTGAGTTATTTGGAGTGGACTGAATATGCATTAGAAGAGGGAATGGACAAAGACGATCTGGTTTTTATAGATGCGTCTTCTAAAACTGGGGGAGTTTAGAGTCATCTTTGCAGTGAGTTTTAGGAGATTCCACCTCTAAAATAAATATGGCACCACTCATCACTCCTGAACGTGTGTTATTTAAAAAACAGGGACACACTGTGCCAATGTCCATATTACACTTGTAAACCTAAAGAAGCTGGGTAACGGATGGTACTTACCAGAGGCACCACTTCCCTTCAGTGCTGGGGCCATTGGTGATGTGCTTGGGTGGATCAAAAAGTATCCAACAGCTGATGTTTTTCAGTAACTTTTTGGAGAGCTTTCCTTTTCCTGTGTTTTAATGTTCTCTGGTAGAGTAGTTTCAATATGCCTGGTAATACATTCACAACTTAAAAGTTCAAAAGTTATTTTGACTCAGTATTTTAACTCAGACATGTTGAGATTTTTTAAGTGTGGTAATAAATCTAGATTTACCATCTGAATGTGTTTCTGCTGTATGCTTCTGATGTATTATTGACACATGTCAAACTCAGTCTTTTGACTAAGTTGCAGCTCACTTTTTCTGTCCAAAAATGTTATTTTACATTAGTCTGTTTCACCAATTCATAGCTTTCTATTTCTCAAGTACTGGGTCTTGTAAGCTTGCCAGGTTGGATTGTCAGTAGAGCGCATAAAGAGTAATAAAACAGATGAGGAAGAGTAAATGAAATCACAGGCTTTAGACAACAGACAAGAAATTCTATTAAATGGGCTTGCTTCAAGACAAACTTGAAATAAATTGAAAAGTAAAGGTTTATGTATGTGATCTTGTGGTGTATTGTATATCGAAAGCAATAGCTTGACAAACAGTCTACTCGTTGAAGGAAATACTGATCAAAATTGTTAAATTTTATCAGCATGAGAGTGTAGTTTCCACAAGTTTTTGTACATGCTATTGAATGTACAGTTATTTTAAAATGATTGTGATATTGTAACAAAAGTATTTACTATTTATCATGAAGCATCTACTTTTTTATATAAAAATTCAATTGCTGCCAAAAATGCTTCAGACTCTGGATGGTAGTTTTTAGGTGGCATATTTAATGAAGGATGTAGTTCATTATGCAGTCATGATGTATACATACTGGAAAGGTAATTTATGAAAAAATGAAGTAAAACATCTATATTATATTTGAATATTCAGTTGGAGTGACATTTTTATTATTACAGAGGAGTTTTAATTTTGTTTCTACTATTACAGGGGAGTTTTATCTAGATATTAGTGCTTTATCCATTGCACATTAGAAGCATATAATTGGCAAGTGCTAAGGTGTTTGAGGCTTTTATACATATAATCATTTTTAATGTTTTCTTCATGTGTGTTTAATATTTCATGCCTTTGTAAGCCATGTGTTATCACTGCTGGTTTTGTCTCATTAATATTTTCAAAGCCTGATTAGTTCTCTGTTTCTTGTAGACATGAGGTGAGTACCTCACAGGATAGGATAAGCTTTTATTTTTTCCTTAGAGTAATATATCAAATATACTCCCTTGGTTACAATCCATTACAAACTTGAGCCCAAACCTCCTGTACTGCAGGGATTCACATCTATGGCATGTTCTAAACCCACTGACAAATAGTGTGATAATCTGGTTTTGGGTTTTCATTTATATATTTGGTGGAGAGGGATTATCATTTAAATACTAAAGCTCATTCCAATGCTTTGGATGTCTCACTTCTCAGTATTTTTTTTCCTCTGTGGATCAGGAGTTTCCACCTGATTGTGTTTCCTATGAAGCCTCATGGCCTCCATGTTGCTGAGCTGATGCAGTACACCCTGGGATGTGTAGACTGACATGGAGCCTTAGATACCGATTTCGATAGTAAACAAGCCAAGACATGGGCCTATTTAACAACAATTACAGTTTTCCCCCAGATTTTATTCAGGAATTAAATATTTCAAAATACAGGATTTGCTGTCAACTGAAGAAAAAAACCCAAACATGCAAATATCCTTCAAAATTTCAGAATATTGCCTCATTTCCAGTGAGTAAATGTGGGGGGGTGGCATTTTTGTTGACTGTTGCTGGTGTTGGTTGATGTGATGTCCTGTTGGTGTTAGTTAATGCTGAAATTGTTACTATGATAGTAGTGAAAGGTGTGATTAAGTGAATGATTAACCAAGGTCATCTTCTGTAGCATGTTAAAATTCTTATTCTGTGTTCTCTTGCATGTGCTAAGCTTTCTTCACTTATTTTAACAATAAAGATATGGAAGAAATTGTAATTTTTTCGTGTACTTTTCCGAATCTTGTGGGAAAAAATTAAGCCTGACTTTTGATAAATCAGATTATTTTATTCTAGTACAGACATCATAATGATTACAAATAATGAGAGGAAGAATGAAGTAATATAGAATTCTGCTCAAATTATTTATTCTCATTTCAATAGCCATAGTAAATGCTGGTTATTTCTCTGTCAGTCTAGCTGCTTATTCTTTTAAATGAACTTGGCGTTCATTTATGTGGAAGTGTTTGTGCACACACAGATATGTTCATTACATCATACACGCAGTTAATATATCTGGCCTTTTAGAAAGTTCTGTATTTTCACAGGGTCCTGTCATCAACAGAAATGGTAAAGCGTTACTGGATATAGAGGCTTTTATTGCACAGAATATTCCGTATTTTGGAATACTGTGTTTTATTTGGAAACAACATTTCCTGTTTTACTCTTGTTAAATGTGTCAGTCTGCGTGGTAGCTTCCATCTGACTTTTGTCTGTGCTTTTTTTCTCCATATGTTTCTTTACCTTCTGTCCAGATTTATTCTGAGAGCTATAATAAATTTTCACAGGCTCTCTTTTTTTCCCCAGATACATCCAATGTGATGTGTGCAGGCACGCTCAATGACAAAATGCATCAAGCGATGTTCACGGACAGTATGCAGATAATAACTGCAAGAAAGAAAAAAATAGAGAGAAGAACATAAAAGCTTACTAGCCAAACAGTTGCTGTCTTTAGTCTTAGGAAATGAAAGTGTCTCATTCTTCACTTCCGGCTTTTCTCCTTGAGTCAGAAAGAGCTTGAAGTTATGCTGAGGTGGGCCTCAGCTCTGAGTGAGTGCCAAGGAAACCAATGTTAGCAGTTACGTTAGATAGCCTTAAAAATGCAGTTCAGTAATATTCAAAGAGAACTCTTGCATCATTATTTTCTTGCAAGAATTTAGAAAGTAATTTGCTGATGGTGCATTTTTATGCAATTGTTTTCATTGGTTTTAATAGTGGATGTCACAGAGGAGAGCTACCAAGCTCGTGAGGGGTTTAGAGAACAAGTCGTATGAGAGGCTGAGGGAGCTGGGCATGTTTAGTTTGAAGAAGAGGAGACTGAGGAGGGACCTCATTGTCCTCTAGAACTACCTGAATGGAGGTTGTAGAGAGGTGGGTGTTGGTAACTACTGACAGAACCAGAGGAAATGGTCTGAAGTTGCGACAGGGGAGGTTTAGATTAGATCTTAGGAAGAAATTCTTTACAGAGAGAGTGGTGAGGCACTGGCCCAGAGAGGTGGTTGAGTCACCATCCCTGGAGGTATTTAAGAAATGGGTAGACCTAGTGCTTCAGGACATGCTCTTAGTGGCAGGCATGTAGGGGGTTATTTTGTGTATTTTGTGTTTTGTGTTTTTGAAGTCATGTTTGATCAGGGTGTTTGGGGGGTTTAGGTGGTTTTTTGTTATGTTTTTAGGTGGTTTAGGTGTTTTGTTATGTTTATGTTATGTTTTGTTGGTTTGTTGGTTTTAGGTGTTTTTTGTTATGGGGATGGTTGGGTTCAGTGATCTAGGAAGTCCTTTCCAACCATGAATATTCCGTGATATTTCAGAATTCACTTCTTCAATGAAAAAGTCTAAGAATTGAATGTTAACTTTTTTTACTGAAATGTAACAAATTTCCTAATTTATACTCAAAACTGTGTCCTCAAAACTGCATATGGCTTTAATCTGGAAGGGTTTTGACCCTCCGTCACCTAAATTCCTTGCCTGAAGTGACTACAGCATGTTGTTGAGATGTTGTGCCAGTGAGGGAATCCTGAGAGTCTAAATTTACCCAAGATACTGAGGTTCCAGTGTGTTTCAGTTTTTAAAAAAGACTGCTTCTGGAAGAAGCTTGTGAGTTTATCTTCTATTTTGTCCATGGAAAAGGGACCCCAGCGGGAAGCCAGCCAAGTAACGACAATCACACCAATATGGCTACATATTGTTCTTGTTTATTGCTTCACAAGTCCATGCTTATATAGTCTGTCAGGCCGTCCATGTGCACATCTAAATTGTTTTATTGGTTAACACCTACATGCTACGTGTGCCAAGCCTTATGCAGATTGGCTGACTATAGC
>JAAGNO010000799.1:87953-112821 GCA_033439905.1 Ceryle rudis
CTCTAAGCTTTAAGTCAGGGTTGTCCAATCCTTCAAGAGCCACTGCAATTCCTTGATCAACAAGGAATTCCTCTACGGTCCATAGTCATTATATATAGTTATGGGGGGTTGTTTTTTGTTGTTTGTTTCTTGATTTTTGTGTTTTGGTGTTTTTTTTTTTTGTATTTTTGTTATTATTTTATTGTTTACTTTTAATAGTTTGTTTGTAATTACTATTTCTTCTGTATCCTCTACCATACTACGTATTTCCTTGCATTCTATGTATTAAGTCTTCAGCAGAAGACTGTATAAATGTCTCATACTTACCAATCATGTATTAAGAGAACTGAAATACAAAACCTTGCCTACCTCTTTTGTGCAATAATTGTGTACAAAGATGAACAGCCATTTCCACCATATTTAGAGCTGTTAACTGTTTTGACTTGCAAATGTGGAAGATCGTTTGCTCTTCTTTGCTATGGTGTTCCCAAGGGAATGTATTACATCACTTCCCTTGTTCTCATTTAGATGCTTTTCTCATGTTGTCTTAAGCATAGCTCAGCAGATATAACTACCAGCAATTTTACCAATAAAACTCAAATATAAATGGGCTTGGCTTTTAAACATTTGTTCTCTTTTAATATTTTTCTCAGTTTTATAATATGCATATTATCAGTATTTTGTTTAATGCTGCATTCACTTGTAATGGCCTTTGTTCTCTATTATAGTAGCATAAAGACACTCTGTGTTCACATTACTGCTATTATAATGCTCATCTCCTTTTGCCCTAATATGGGGATGAAAAATATCTTAACCTACATTTCCTCTCAGTAGCAAAAATACTTACAGTCCTTTTAAAATAAATAAATAAATAAAAACCTAGAGCAAAGTAGTTTTTTTCATTAGGGCCTTACTATTGTCATTGTACAACAGGTTATTGCAAATTTTAAAACTTACCTAGTTGTTCTAATAAAATTAAGTTAGAGAAAACTGTCAAGTTCATATTATCTTTTTAATACGCATGCTGTATAAAATAATAGATGTATTTCAGTGCCAGACTTAAATCCACCATCATCCTATATTGCTTCTGCTTAGAGTCCTCTTATACTTTCATAAAATACTAGAGGTTAGTGTTTGCAGTCTTCTTGTAACCACCCAGCCTTTCTGTGTTACTTGTGTACTAAACCCAAATCTAGACTTTTCTAGTATACCCACTTAGGCAGCAGTATTTTTGCCTGTTTTCTTTTGTCTTTCCCATACTTGAGGTTCAACGGAAGAGACGATAGTCTTGTGTTTGAATTGTTAGTCTTGAGAATCTGAAGCCCCATCACCAAACTAGGTAGTCTCAGAATGACTGAGAAAGGGACATGGAGCTTGAGTCATCTGAACCTGAGCTAATCATCCTAGGCTAATTTTATGAAGAGGAGCAGACACTTCTTGTTTTAGAGTAGCTGTCTCAAATTGGTCAGATGAAGTGTATTTTAAAATTATCTTTTTTTGTCTGTTGACTATAAAAAGGGTTTAGACTAGCTTTGATATTGAAATATCCAGTATAGGTTCTTAAATTAGATAACACGAATTCATACTCTGTTTGCATTTGCTCTTGCTTTTCTCTGCATCTGACATGTTGTTGCTGTATGGCTTGGGAGGCTTCTACAGAGATTAAAACTTGATTTTGAACTCATGTCAACCTCTTATTAAAAAAATTATTCATGTCTTTGAGAAATGCCAGTTTACTACTTAGTAAGCGAGAAGAGCTCAGCAATTGTCTCTTACTTATGCTATATGTGAATGTTTCTTCTATGAAATATTATATTTCATTGGACAATGGAAAGTGTGACGAATCCAGGTGGTGCTTCACATTTACTAAACAGCATATTTGCAATGATTTTTAAGATCCAAGAAGGTGAGGGGAGGGCTTTAGCAGAAAGAGCATAAATGGTGACATAGGATTTAAGCCTTTAGTTCCAGCTGACATTAGAAAGAATGAGCTGTGCATCAATGTTACTGGCAGTTCTGTCAGTCCATTTCATTACTTCTTACTTCACTTTTCGGCACAAGGGGTTCTATAAAAGAGGGCAGAAATGAGTATCTGGAAATGCTTATTTTGGATAGCATGCATGAATATCCATAGACCAAACTGATGGCAGACTTTATTTCAAGATACATTAGGCATTTCCAAGTCTTCATACTCAGAAGACAGCAACAGATAGTGTTTGTTTTAGTTGGATTCCATTCTTTCTGAAATAATAACTGCTAACTATCTGCCTCCTCAGCAACTGAAGACAAGAGAGGCAATGAGCCATGAATATAGCTATTATCAAAAAATGTGGGATAAGATGCATCATTTGTGCCTCCACAGAAGTCAACCTAGTGTCTAGGACAAATTATGTCACCTGTTGACCGTAAAGGTACTCTTACAAGTGTTGGCCTTGCAAGAGCATCTACTTCATGCACAGAACTAGTTTTCCTTTTTTAATTCTGGTGCTAGGACAGATACATAGTCAATAGCTGAGATGCCAGCACCGAAATAACCACAAGACTTGTTTAATCATTTCCAGTCAGTCAAAGGAACATTGTTGATGTGACTTGTTTATGTAGGAAAGGCCCAACCCATTTGGCTCCAGAAAAGAAAATGACTGAGTGTCAGCACAGGAGACAGGGAAGTCAGTGTCAAACTTATTTTGACCTTGTGGGAGGAGCTTATGGAAGTAAATTAAATAAATAGACATAAATTTAATAGAACTAAGAAGAGGCTGCAACAAGTGATAGAGATTTATAGTTACATGAGAATGAAAAAAAAATAATAAAGTATCAGAACTGTTGATATAGAAGTGAGATGGACTGACAACACAGAATAAGATTTTTGGTTTTGCAAATAAGTATCTGTTGATATGTTAAAATTATGTTCAATTAACTATACGATGGATTCAAGACATGCTTTTTTCTTCTGTCAAAATGTGTGAGCTTATAAAATATTAGCAAAACCCTTTTTACTAATAGAATATTAAAGATAAATGAAAATGAGATCTTAAAGACTTTTTTTTAAATATATGTTATCATTGTCATTTACCAGATGAAGGAAATTTATTAGATGGCATTCTTCTGAACATTACTGCTTAATAGCAAAACTTTACTGATGTCATCTTCCAAAGAATAAGTCTTTAATCCTCTCTGATTCATTTAATGTTGGTGCTTTGTTGTTGGATTTTTAAAAATTTTTTTCCTTTTTTTTTTTTTTTTTGTCTGTTTTTGAAATCTGGATGACTCATTGCATTCAGACATTTCATCTGACTGTCCTAAACAAAATTTGGAAGTGTAAGTGGCTGAAAGTAAATGGAGTGATGTGGGTTTGTTGCTTTTCAAAAAATGATGTTGGAAAGTATAATGTATTCAAAGTGTTTGAGCCACCTCAAGCAGCTATATCTTGTCATACTCTCTTGATTAAGCTGAAGAAGATAATTTATGAAGATAGCTACACTCTGGTAACATTACAAGGAAAAAAAGAGAAGAAAAATGTTTCCAACTTCTAGAAAAAGTTTCACTGAGGCTAGACTTGTTTTTACAATACTATGTTGACTACTGTGGGGACTATTTTGGCCCTTCTGAAATGTTATTATTTGGCCACCGTCTGTGATTTATTATAAGCACTTAATGCTGGATCCTGAAGTAGGGTCCAGCATGTCCTCCCTCGTGTTTTTTGAAAGCAATAAACTTTGCAAATTTGATTGTGGTAATCTGTTTATTTGGCCCCAACTTCCCATTATTGATCAGCTATATTTCAGAATGTAGCATCAAGGGTATTGTTAAATGTTTCTTGTTGTGTGACAGGACACGCAGACTGAGATTTAGCCATGAAGCTTTGGGCATTTGTAAACAGTAAATGACAGTTGCTAACTGTGTGGAGGCTGTTGAAAGGCAGGTGTGCAGAGAGCTTAATAAAAAAAAAAAAAACCAAAACCAACAAACCTTTTATAGAAAGTAGATGTCAGGGTTTAGGAGGTTTCTTGTTAGGTGATCTGAAAATTATATGAATAAAATACAAAAGAGTTATCAGATTTCTTTGCTTTCTGATTATTATTTGTATATTAAAATATTGATGATTATATGCAGCATAATCTGCTGAAGTCCCAAACTATGTTAGATTCTTCAGGACTATTGTTTACTCAATAGGCAAATGATTAAGTTTTTCAAGAAATGCCACTGGCATGCAGACAACCATTTGTTTTCAGTTTTACTGTATAAAAGAGTTATGCATCCTAAAATTGTGTCTGAAGAAATGTTGCTCTGAAACCATCGTTCTGAGTGTCTTCCAAGTTCCAACTCAAATTACAGACATTTGTGGAATTGGCATCACCCCTATCCCTGCAGACAGATGTTGATGTCAGGAGATTTCTCTGACACTGTTTGAGATAATGCAGAGTATTTATCTTGCTGTTTGTTTTATTTTTCTTAAAATGCACAAGGCCTTTCTGATCTCATTACTATCTCTGCTAGATGTGGTTCTGGCAGCACATCATATGATGCATGGTAGCCTGAATTGATGCAGTAGTACTACCTTAGATATCATGGTGATGCTCTTTTGTAGCAAAATCATTTGTAATCTCCTGGAGAAGAGGCAGAAAGCAGCGTTCAATGAAACTAAAGTGTTATGCCTAAAGGAGAAGAATTGATAGGGCGAGGAGCAGACTGTTATCTGAGGTCTGTTAGTGGGAAACTGCACTTTTCAGGGCTTGACGGAATTGCCCCAAATTGATTTTTCATCTGGATGGTTTGAACTAATGACTCCTCCTAAGGGCTTCATCAGTCCAGGGCATTCTTCAGACACTCTTGACTTCATCCTGTTACATGAGAGATGAGGGTTTTTTGCTCTTCATTTATAAAGCTCTTTCAAAAGATAATTGCCAAGCTGAGGAACTGGGGGAGTATTTAGCTTAGCAGCACAGCCAGAAAATAGTAATCGAAATAATACCTATAACTAATATGCATTGAAATAATACTTGTAACTATTTATGTGCAATCACATATTTCCATCTATGAAGGAAAAGACAGGTTATAGTCAGGTGACAGTGAGGAGAGAGAAGAGTTAGAAAACCTCTAGTGAACTTCACAAAGTTTTCTAGGGTCCTTCAAACAATAAATAAGGATAAAATAAAAATTTCAGTGAGGTTTTTTTCTGGCTGCACCTAAAAAACTTTCTGGCATCTGCTGAGAGATGTAAATTCAGCATTTTTTTTAAGTTTTGCAGTAAAGACCAAATTAAATAATCATTGAAGTGTGCATCTGTGGATATGTTGTTTGTGTCCATTTAGTGCTCATCGCTGGAATGCAGCTGCCTCTGTATTCTAGCCATGGTGACAGTGCCCTGTTCGTACAAAGCATGTACGAATTATTTTGAAATTGGCACAAGTCACACAGAAAAAGCTTTTTATTTTGTTTAAAGTAAGGAATGACCAAGATGAGAAATTGTTTCCCCTTCTTCCTGGTAATCAAGTGCCTTAGTATTGACCTGCCTGGCATAGCTACTACTTGGTATAGAAGTTTCATGTAGATATAAAAGCAGGACCTGATGTGTACCATCACCATATGGATGCAAGCATGGTACTACGAAAAGAACTCTAGTCCTATAAAGATCACACTAACAAGGACTTTATGATTGTAGTTTTGATAACTCTCAATTAACACAAGATGTTGGCATAGTATGTTTATGATTGAAAAACTCCTTAGTTTTTAATTTTCTAGTATGAAATATTGACAAAATAACTTGCTAGTTTTGAAGGCAGAGGGTTGTTGGTTTTATTAAATTACAGTGCTTTCATAAATGACATCTAATCAAGCCCTGAGGAAAACTCCTGCTTTTCGCCTTAGACTTCTGCAGGGCTTGTGCTGCAATTTCAGGGATGACAGTTCTATACTTGTTTCTAATAGTTTTTAGAAGTTAAGCTGTCTAGAAAGCACCATTGTTAGCTGCTTTGCCTGAAAAAGGTTCCAATGGTATTTAAATTCCAGGGAAAAAAAATCATTTTTTTGCATTATCTATTGGCTATCAAAGATGTAGTCTGGGGCATGTTTCACTGCTCACCTGTATTCCCAGGTCTTTTCTAATTGGAAACTGCCATAAAGAACAAGCTGCACAGAGCAGTTTTTGCTAGATTCTGCAATTAATTTTACTGCAAGAATTTTTTTTATTATCAATGAAAACTTGCTGGAAAAACTTTATCATTTTTGTGTGAATCTCTTACATAGAATACTAGAAAAGTGAGCAAGCGAAACTAAAGCCTAATTGTTCTGGAAAAAAACAATTCATCTCATGTATTACTGCCTTTACTTTTTTTTTTTTTTTTAAATATTCAATATAATGTGTGGCAAAATATACAGGTAGTGTAGTTATTCTGTGTATTACCTGTAATTTTCAGAGCCAATCCAGATGAGCAGTTCAGGTGTCCATGTGAATTCCAGGTTGCTTGGAATAGAAAAGGTCGCCTAGAAAGAAACTTCCTCAGGTATATGCGTCATTGATGGACACCTGGCTGTAACCGGTATTTTGAGTTTCAAGTGCTTGGAAATCTTGAAGTACACCTAAAAATCATGAGATAAACTCTAGATTTCTAAAAAGTATTTTATGATTTCAGTATTTTGGAGATAAGCTAAGAGAGTGGCTCAGATGTACCTAACAAACTCCAGCCAGAAAGTAACACTGCTGCCCACCCCTGTACCATCAATAGCACTTGTGCTTTCCACCCACCGCTTGATTTCACAACTGATTCATGGACCCAAAACCCAATGCATTGCCTGACTGAAAGAGCAGATAGCACAACAGCCTCTTGAAAAATCAATTGCATCTTATCTCTTGCAGCAGCAACTTTTTTCCTTTGGATTTTGCACTTGGTGCTCCCTTGCTACAACAGCTCACCTAGTTTGTCCTGTTTTGTATATTTTATGTATGTTTGTACATGTTACCCTAAGGGAGATGAATGGTCTTTAGCTTTGATGCTCATGCACGAGAATGAGTTTGACTTCCTAGGAGAAGCCTTTTGGTAGCCATGACAAGGGAAGGAGGGATACAGGTGGAGTGTGCTGTGTGAGAAGGCAGGAGGGATGGTGCCTGCATGGCTTGCCGCCCACCATCTGCCCACAGCCACCACACACTGGTGTCTTTATTCAGTGCCACATACATGCACTGGAAGCAGCCCACAGAATGTCCTTGGCACAGCCTGGCTTTGTGCAGTGTCCTGGTTGGGGGCAGGCTGTGGTAATTTCATAGTGTGTCACAAGATTCCTTCATGAAGCATTCTTTCCAGCCATTAGAGTGATTTTTATTTTTTAATGGATTTTATTGTTAAATTAAAGTTTGATGGAACTGACAGTTTTTCAGCTGGGCAAAGCTGTCCCCATGTGTGGGAAATAACTAGAATATAAGCAATGAGGTTTAGCATGCAGTCAAAGCTACAGCTCTTAATTCCTCTTCAGGTTAAGAAATGAGTAAGCTTCCTGAGCAGAAGGCAAGCAAAGGACGTAAAAGTCAAATTGACAGATAAACAACCTTATAAAAGGAGAGAACAAGTTGGATTGGATAAGTCAAGCCTGTCTTTAAGGAGAAATAACTGAAAATGTCTAGTGTAGCTGTGCAAAACTATAGGATCACTATGCACATTTGGAAGACAACATTTTCTCTATATTTTTTAGCACAATTTAAAATTATTTTAAGCAGAATTTGAAATACTGTAACTTCTTTTCTGTTACATTAGGATATTGTTTCATCAGGATATTAATAAATATTTATATTTCTGTCTCAGAAATGCAGAATATTCATTGATGTTAATGGTTTTCCACATGATTTTTTCCCCTTCAAGCACTGTATTTAAGATTGATGTCAAGGGAACATAATGAATTTATTAACTTTTAAATTCCTGACTACTGCAGGTCTAGAATTTTGTCTGGACAGACAATGGACAGTTTTCAGTGATGTTTTTAGGGTTACAGGTAGGAAAAGCTTGATTATAATATGTTGCCTGAATACACAGTGTCATTCTCAAGTACTGTCAGCCACTTTGGTTTAGCAAGTCTAGCATAGTTGGGCTCAACTTTTTAAAGTCATGTGTGGGGTTTTTCCTCCTTTATTTGTACCTAGAAGGAGCCATTGTGATGCCCATTCTCTGGCATCTTATTGTGGGATCTTTTGTGACGTCCTCTCCTATGGGGGATGCCCTGGAGGATACTGAAGTGTAAAGAGATGTAATGCTCTGTGTGCCATTACCTGTCTGTTGGGGATGTCCAGATGCAGTGTTAGCTGAGACTCCCAGAGATGAGGTCTCCTTATTTTGGGGAGAAACAGAGGATAAGGCCCCTTTTTTCTTGTGCAAGAGTCCCTCTTGCAGTTTGCATATGTGTTGATAAAGGTCTAGGCTTTAGATAAGAGGGTCCATGATCTCCTCTTAGTAAGTCCCCTCATGGGGACAGGGTAGTTCAAAGAAAACAATTAAAAAAAAAAATAAATCCATAGCTCTCTGATTATGAAACTTCTTTCTGCAAAGTATTCTACACCCTCAAACCCAATTAGCATCAATGTTACTTGCAGCATTCAGTACATCCAAAGTTCAGTTAGCATTTTGAAACACAGATTCTGTTACATGTTTTAAGGGCATCATCCTGCATTTCAGACATTTAAATAAGCTCATTCAAAGTAAAAAAGGCTTCATAGTCAAATATAAATTGTAATCTTATACATTCTTTCTAATGCCATAAAAACCACTTTGCAGCTGTAAGCAGTTCTTGCAGGACAGAAAATTGTGATTGAGCGTGTTCATACTTAACAGCCCAAAATTTTAAATGAATGCAGAATGATTACTGAGTAGCTAGTATTGATAGAAGTTGAAGTGAAGTCCAAACTGTTGGCATTGTTTCTGACTGGCTAAGTCTTTTACTGAAAAAAGTTTCACATCAAGTGAAACTTCAATCTTGTTGAACCAAAAAAAAGAAGTTTGAAATGGAGACTTTTCTGGAGAACAGAAATTGTCCTGTGCTCACCAGTCCTTCCCCAACCTGTGAAAAATGAGACAAGAAGTAGTTTACAGAAAGAATTTATGGTGTATTATATAATAAAATATTAACACTTGAAAAAGCAGCAGCATCCCCCTGGTTTTCTTGGTAACTGTGCCCTGTTAGATCAGTCATCCTCTGAAATGTGTTTTGTGTCCAGCGTGTGGTGTGTCTTTGTCCCAAAGCTTCTGATATCCCATACAAATGTACTTCTCCTTTAATTTTATAACTGTAGCTCGAACAGAAATAATTTCCAAGTGCAGAACTAGAAAGTTTTGACATTTTAATAATATAGGTGAAGTTGCTGCTCTGAAGCATTACTCTACACCAAAGACTTCCTAGGTGGCACTGAGAAGTTTTGGACGCTCTCTGCTGCCGTCTTTGTGAGTGGAAAGGCTCAGTGTCTGGCGTTTCTTGACCTCCCATTTTCCATGAAGCTGCTCGCTAAAATATGTATCCATTCCAAAGAAACGTCTCAATGTTAAGTTTGAGAACAGATGACATTTCAGCATGTTTGTTCTCAGATGATTAAATAGATGTGTGCAATTTTGTGTTTCTGTCTGGTTTGGCTTTTGTAACGAAATTAGAGCCAGGTGCACAGCTCAAGCCTTGCTTGGACTTTGATGGTTTGCTGATCTCTTTACTATAAGTGTGCACAAGTAAGATGTTATAAACGGCTTGCCTTTTTCTTAAAACCCCAAAGGTCATTACAGTTTTAATATGCTCAGGTGGTGCTTCAAGGAACTCTTTGTTATTTTACACAGCTAATTCTAAGTAGATCTACATGATATTTCCAGTCCCAGAACCTCAATTAAGCCCTTTATTCTTATGAAACCTTATTTCTGCTAGTGCGTGAAGGTACAACATTGCTAAACCTGAATGTTTTAGAAATTATTTTTTTTAGTCTTAGAGTTAAGTTTGTCTAAAAATAACTGTCATCAGTTTTTTTCAGTATCATTTAATACACATAACAAATCCACTAACCTGAAAAAAACCCAGACTTATGTTTTGAAGGAGGTTCGATTTCCAAAACAAGAAAACAAAGTTTAAGCTTTGACAACAAGCTGAGGAAAAAAGGAAACCCAAGTCATTGAGGAGAAGTACCTAATCATCATGTCAGCTTGACATACTCAATTGTAGGATGGAACTTGCTTTTCAGTAATCTATTCTGAAAGCCATGAAATAATCGATAGCAAATGTTAATCTCTCAAGATATGTGAACCCCCTAAAAAAAAAACCAGCCACCACAGACCCGGTTTGCATGGTGTTGACCTGAATAAGAGGATAATGCGCTTAAGCAGCTTATTCATTCTTCAGTGCCCTTTGGAAAGGGAGCAGCTCCACAATGGTGTGCTGCTCAGGGCTCAGACGTGAGCACTGTTCTTTTCACTTGCTGAATGTTTCATTCTTTTGTCTCCACCCCAGTTTTCTTCATACGTTGTTTCAAACAAGACTATAAATGAACTTTTTGGGGCTATTTCATGTTGAACTGTAACGTTTGTGAAGCCCAATGCACTGAGCTGTAAAGGAATTTTGAACTCTTGGGTATAGAGCTGGCCAAGCTTTTCATCAGAGATGTGTTGCTGAATTAATTGTCTCTGCTTGTGAGACTTCCCAGGCTGGAAGTTTAAACATAACCCAGAAACACTGTATTAATTGTTTTAAATATTACGCATTAAATTTCAACATCAAAGATATGTGAATAAATTCATGTAGTGGTCTTATAAATGGAGCTGTTTCAGAGTTCAGAGTTTTAGCATTGGCTACAGATTTGAATGCTTACAGATACAAAAGATGGAAAAGTGGCAAAAGGACTATAAGAGCACAGGTTTCAAGGCAGACCCATGGTTTATTCAGGACTTTTTAAACAGCATAACTGAATGCCTGTTTGGCTTGAACTTTCACAGAATCCCTGCCCAACTGAAGTTGGTTTCTTGAAGGAATTAGAATAACTCCGTCTGGCCATGAAGCGCTTTGGAAACATGTCTTCAGAATTTAATAAATAAAGAGACCAAATGTGTGTGTATTTATACTTTTTTTTTTTTTTTCTTCTTCTTTTTTTTTTTTCTTTGTGGTCATTGTTTTGAAAAATGAGAAAAAAGACTTTGTTTAATGAAAAGCCTTGTAGAAGTACATTTAAAAAAGCAAATCAGTTTAGGAAGAAGAGTTATGGGATTTGGAAGGGACATGAGTTACTTGACCCTGTGCTAGACTGTGGAACACGTGGTGTGCTTGCACAGGACAGAGAGTAACAGAAGCTGCTGGCATGGAAAGCTGCA
Source organism: Ceryle rudis (assembly GCA_033439905.1). Taxonomy (NCBI): domain Eukaryota; kingdom Metazoa; phylum Chordata; class Aves; order Coraciiformes; family Cerylidae; genus Ceryle; species Ceryle rudis. The sequence continues at coordinate 99,251 of JAAGNO010000799.1, forward strand.
GTAGTAGGACTTTAGAAATGGGGTTGCTATTTCTAAGTCTTACAATGGTGCTCCTGACAGAGGCTCCTGTTGCTTGGTAGTTCTGCTTTCCAGCCTTGCCTGCTCAGTCTGGTGGGAAGCTCGAGACAACTCCCACAGGATTTCCAAACTTGTCTTAAGACTTCACATGGCTAAACAGTTCATTTGTAATTCCTGTGAATTTATCCTCCAGAGAAATAAAATTATCCTTGATTTGTCAGATTTTTCTGAGGTCATTTTAAATAACTAGGCAAACTCAAAAAGGAAATGAAAAAATAATTCCAGAAATAGTTCTTGACTACAAAGTTGGAAATTATTATATAAAAAAAAGACCATACAAAAGGGGAAAATTACTTTGGAAGATAACGGACTTCAGGCTTTTGCCAGTTTTTCCTGCAGTATCTGGAATGGGTACATAATTATGATTTTAATTTTACTGCTAGAATAACTAGAATATGTAAGTACAGAGGTAAAATTATTTCAGCCAATGAATATGCTACTTAAATATGAATGCTACATAAAATTGGTGATGGGAATGAATAAAATACAACGTAATGACTTCACCTTCATTTACAAAGTAATTTTAATTTTGAGCTTTATTTATTCTCCAGCTCAAAGAGTTAAGCTAGCAACTTCTGAAAATCTGAGTGATTATTAAAAATTGTTTTGAAATGTTGATGAATTTAGCAATGATTTTAGAAAAATCAGTTTTTAATCCTGCTTGATTTTTTTAATCATTCTAATCTGATATCTTAAAATTTTTATGAAAGTGGAGAGAAAAGTGAGGGAGAAACAAACATCTCTTATCTATAGGTCCGCATCAGGATACTGCCAGGGGAGGCAGAACACCACCAAAGGTTTTAAGTTTCTTACTGATTTAGATCAGTCTTTAACCGCGGCTTGAGACCCAGAGGATTTTTCAGTTCTACCACATAGAAAATCTGTGAAAGGAATTTAGGTACTTCTCTAAGATACAAAAATCAGATTTCTGATTCCTACCCTGAATCAGGCTGAACAAGAGCTTTCCAGCCTTTTTGCTTCATGTTGCACGTTGAAGGTTATCTCTTGGATAGAGAGGTGGTCTGCATTTTTCGCTACGCTGTTTTTCTATTTGAAGCTGGTGTACACATTTCTGCAGCCCTGTTGGTTTTGCAAATTGTTTTTGGATGAAAAATGTTTAGTCAAGGTCCTGACTGATTCTGCAAGCTATTGGGGCATTTGTGGGAGGGTTGCACACTAGATACAATGGAGAAATTATCTTTTTCATGTTTAGAGGCCCGTGGAAAATAATAGCAAAGAGTGTCTTTACGTGACAGCTCCTAGGAGAGCCAGCAAAAAGTGTTGAGACTGGAGAAATGCTGTAGCTGGAGTGAATTGACAAACATGACTGCAAAACACTTTGAACACATTTAGAAATTTGTAAGTTAAAATTTGGAAATACGTCAGACCAAAACAAGCCATTCTAGTAGCTTGGAAGAAAAAGGTCAAAGCTTGGATATGTTTTGGCATATGAAATCTTTTGAAAGCAGCACATTTTCCGAATATCAGCTCATCAACGCAGTTGAAATGATGGACTCTGGGAGGGATCTGTGAAACATAATGATAAAATGTAAAGAAAATAGCCATTTTAAAATGTCAGAGCACTGTCAGGATGTAAAGGAAAAAGAGAAAAGTACTGACCAAAGCTTTAAAAGATGCTTTTGAAACCTGACTTCCCAGAATAAACTTTCACTTTTTCACTTGGAAACAATACACTTCCTTTGAGACTAGGGTATACCTTTTCCTTGATATAAAATGGTGTTTCTTTAATCTCTTTGTTGCCTTTTTTCGGTCTTTATGTAGAGGTGGATAAATGGATATGTACTTCATATGCTTGGGTTAATCCTCAAACACTGTATTGTTGTCTCCTTTTTATTAACTTTGAGTGTACTAGTATAACTTGCTCGTGTAATAGTTCAAACATTTATTTTTTTTAACAGGCATTGCTGAAAGATCCTTTGTATATTGGGCTGAGGCACAAGAGAATCAGAGGTCAAGCCTATGATGATCTTCTTGATGAATTCATGGAAGCTGTGACTTCAAGGTATGTGCTATATCTCTGCTATTCATTGGTGAATTCTGCTGGGAACTTGGGAGAAATAAAGGTCAGTAGCTTATGAAAAGAAGACAGAGTTGTTAGGTTTCTGATCATTTTTATTTTGAGCATAGTATTGTATAAGTTTATAACTGCACGAACTACTTGCCTTAAATACTTTAGTTTTATGGTTTAATTCCACGAGTGATAAAACTCATCTTGAGATGAGTGAACTAGTTTTTCAAACTTTTTTTTTGATATTTGGATTAAGTATTTCCGTATAATTTTCTGTGCATAGTGTTGTGCCTTTGTGATTTTCTCTGTCTCTGTGAGGCTTTCATATGTGAGATGTCAGCAGCCTGAAAGAAGCTATCGTACTTGGCAACCCCTGCCTCTGCCCCCACCAAAACCATGACAGCACTAAGCTTTCAATGTTTTGGTTTTAAATGTCATGGTATGGACCTATACCAAGTCAGCTCTTTCTCTTGCTTCATTTTTTTCCTACACAGAAAGTAGTTAAATTTATTATTAGAACATGATGCATAAAATAGTTCTTCTCGCATGTCAAACAACACGTTTGTTCATATTTTCCTTGTTTGTTAAAATATTTGGAGTTCTAGCCCTGCATTCAATGTGTATACCTAAAATAGCCCAAGTGCCAGGATCTTTAGCAAAATGTGCTTTTTGTATCTGCATCCCAAAGCTGGGGCTGAGCTACAGGACCTGGAAATACTTCTCAGCTCCTTTGTCTTGGCTTATGCCTCATCTGCATTTTAACTCCATGTTGGGACCTTACCAAGACGTGAACAACCTCTGTACTTTCTGCCCTTGTTCCCATGCAAAAGAAACTTGGGCGAGCAGGTAGTATTAATTTCCATGCCTGAAGCACATATTCCTTCATGTATTACTATACTCTTCTCTATCATTCCCAGTTGGTTGAGAGTCCCTTGTTCATACTCTTGCTATAGAAGTTGTTGTTTCGGCTCTACCCTGTAATGTGATTGCTCCTATTATCTTTCAGATAAAATTGATGCATTTGCACCTCCCTAATAGAAGGTTCAGAGCATCAGAAATTGCGCCATGGACTATATTTTGAAAACATCTCTAATTATTTTAGGTATTTAGGTGTTTGGGGTTTTTTTAGGTGTTTTTTTGTTATGGGTACAGTTGGACTCGGTGATCTAGGAGGTCCTTTCCAACTATGATTATATTCTGTAATGCATTCCCTAAGTTACCCTTTCTTTGAAAATGACCGCAGTTCTTCATATTGAAGGAAATTGTCAGAGTCGGGCAGAAGATTGTCTCAATAATCTTTGAAGGTCTGGTTGACATGCTCTTTTTATTTAAACACATCTTTAAGACTATAATTTTGAGCAATTTTGAGCAATTTGTGTTTGCTTGACCTTCTGAAAGATCACTTTGTTCCCAGCTAAATATGTCATGGTCTACAATAGTGTCATTTGTTTCATGTTTTAAGTGGAGCACTTACAATTTATAATTCAAACTCTGCATGGTTCACTTGTGAATTGGTTTGGCTGTAGTGTGAAACCTATACTGATTATAGTACTGATTTGCTAAGATTAAGGGAAAAGTGATGCAGTTATATCAAAATCAGGTCCCTTTGCTCTATAATTTCATATGTTCCTAAATTCAAATGTGTGTGTAGTGTGCTGCTGGTAGACTCAGCACTTGCAGCTGGTTGTGGTGTGGTTGGTCTGACTGGTAAAGGTGCAGATCAGGATTTCCTTTATTGTGTGTTACTTCCCCTTGCAAGCTGTTGTGGTGATCTAGGTAATTGTATGCTTTGGTTACATGCTAGTTATCTTTTCTTTGTGAAAGGTTCTCTTATGTTTCTCCTCTTTTCACTTTTCTTTGCCTTCTGCAGGCTGTTTCACAGAGAGAGTATTCACTTTGCTAATCTAAAATGCATGTTTGATCTGTTACACTTTAGGTTAGTCACATTTACTAGTAGTTAATACCATTGTGCTCCAGAAGAGGCTTTCTTATTTAGTGTGGCCTAATCAGTTCTGAGAATGGGAGAAGTTCTGGGGACATCTGTGGTCGTGTCTTCAGTACGATGGAGCATTTCTCTCTGAAACATGCATAACAATAAACTTCATAAAGCACAAGGCTGTCATGTATTTTTAATAAGTGAAATTTAATGACAGGCTTTTAAAATGGTGACAAATATTTTCAAATTGGAAAACTATGTTAAATACCTATTTTAGGTCTTTTTCACCTTCGTAATTCTCCAGATTACCCAAATGCTAATAGAAGTGAGAGCCATTTTTTAACAGCACTGCCTGGGAACAAGTAGGAATAGGCAGCTGTACAGGGCAATGCACTTTGTGGAGGCTTTTCATTGGCTTCAAGAGAATCGACATGCACATCATCTTGATTGATTGATTGTTACATTTTGAAAATCTAGATTTTTATAAGCTGATGCAGCATTATTTATAGTGTTTCATGTTGAAAAGTCGCTTCTATACAGTAAATGTCAAGGTACATAAGAAAGAAAATGCTTTACAAAAAAAGCATGTGATATGAAGGCATAGTTTCATCATCTACAATACTTTCCTCTTCTCAGCCTCCACTGCTAGTCACTCCTAGAAAGTTCTTATGAAAAAAAAATATTTATGAAAGAGTCGGGATTTAAAAAAACCCCCACAGCTTAAACCATCCATTACTAAAAAGATTTTAGTACAGTGTGCTATCATGGCAGAATGGAACTAATACAATGTGATTTTTCCCAGATGTGGGAAAGCAGAAGCATATGGAAAGTATCTGGATTCCTGTTGACAAAAATCCAGTGAACAGCTTTTATTTATTTATGTGTGTATACATTTTTCTGTTTATTTATTTATTACCAGTGCCAGCAGCTGCCCTCTTTGAGGTGCTATAATTTCTCTGGACATTACCAGGTGTTTCTTGCTGCTGTCTTAGTGCAGTAATTTAGGTAAACAGGAATATTCTAAATGAAAGTAATGTTTTATAACATGAGAAAAAATGGGCATTTGTCTTCTTCACTGCAGAACGTAAATCAAACTGGAATTTAGAAACTTTTGTTAAGTTTCTGCCTTATGGAGAAATGGATCATAAAACATTTTATACAGAGAAGTCCATTTTTACAAATGACAAATTGTTTTTAAATATCTATGTTTACAGAGGAAACTCTGAGAGGAGGGATTGCTAAACAAGACTTTGGTAGCTGGGATCAATCTACCAAGGCTTCCTATGTAACCAGAGGAAATAACTCTATCTTTTTATTCCAGTTCCTATTTCTTCCCTACTTGTCTGCGTTGATGAAAGAGAAATATGTCAATGGCCAAGTGGTATTCATGTACAACATGAATGAAGGGATTATGGAAATGCTTGAGGGGAAAATATGTAGAATGGAGATGGAACAAGAAATGAGGGAAGAGGAAAAAAACACTTTTTTAGGAACAAGGACTTGAATTTCATTGTCTGATGCAAAAAGTAGATTTAAAGGGTCTGGAATTTTTTTCCTTATTTTGAAGGACACCTCATTTTCACAAATCTGGTAAAGATAACTCCCACCTTGATCCCCATCAAAAAATGCCAGAGTGAGGAAGAACATCATCCTACTAGCTTGCTTTCTGCTGCAGATCATCCCCAGTGGAAGTCAGTGTACCCAGGAGAGGAACAATACTGACCAGAACCTCTTTTAGAAACCTTGAGAAAATTGAAAGAATCTGGCATAATTCCAATATGTTATTTCCTTGTCCATGTACTGCAACTCCAAAGAGTTGGGTGGAATTATTATTCTGTTATAAGCTAAAACCCATTGATTCGTGATGCGTCAGAGCAACCCTATATCACTGAAATTATCTTTCTGTGAGTGTGTGATAAGTTTTCAGTTTCACTTCAAGATGCAGATAATAGTGGTGGACCCTTGAAAAGTAGTATCATGTGTCATTTATGTTCTCTTCTGTAATCATATTTTAATTAAATCCTTCCCCAGTTTTTTTATATGCTGTGCTTTTCTCAAGCTTGTGAGCTGTAAGCCAAGCTGCTGACAATTGTAATTCAATATGTTCTATCCTAAATTACGACGATGTAGTCATTATTCCTCATTTGCCTGATTACATTATTCACAGATGGTAGCAGGGTTTCAAATCGCATTATGTGTTACTTTAAAACAGTAGTTTATGGTAAGTATGGTTCATCTAACTTTGAGAACAACTGTAAAAATAATATATCCAGAACATAAAAATACACAAATATTTTAATAGATGTTTTCATTTAACAGATTACATTAGAATATAATTCAATTTGTGGATAACATAATTAATTCAAACAGCACTTACTTGTGGCAAGAATTTAACATAAGAGGTGCTTATAGCTGTGCATCATTAAGGAAGTGATTGGACCACACGATGGTTCTGTTGGTATATTCAAGCACAGATTGTGAGTACAAGAACATCAGTGCCTCTGCCCTCTTTTACACTGGAGTGGTGCGAGACCAAGACTTATATCCTACCTATACGTTCCCATATCATTCAAGTTAAAGTAGTTGTCAGAAAATGTGCAGGAAAAAATGCTGCTGCAACAACTCCCTCCAATGGCAGACTTGGTGAAGATCTTTCTGTTCAGAGATTTTGTTCCTCGGTGGGACTTAGGCCCTTTGAAGTAATTTTTCAAGTCTATGACTACCTGCTCCTTCCATCAGTCAATAAACATTACCTTCCTGGTGAAAAAAAATATGGACAGCAGGACAGGAGAAACGTGGGTCCTTAGGCAGAAGCCCATACATTGCCTTGACTACAGATACAATTGCTCTTTGAACCTACCCTCAGTTCCTTCCTGCCATTACATCTGAGGTTCATTTCCAGTCATTTATGGGTTTGTTTGATAGTTCTTCCTGAAATTGCTTGGTCCCAGGGCTCAGGCTTCCTTGCCCATCTAGACTCCCAGGCGGACTTTGCTTTTATACTGACAGGGTAAAACCATTCAGGAACCATTACCTTGTTCGCCTATTAAAAAAAGCCTTCAAATCTAAAAGCATTGTGGTTATGAAACAGGGACTATTGTTTTGGATAGTGAAGAGTGCTGTGGAAGAGGAAAACTCAAGCAGTTTGATAAGCAGCGTTTATTTTTTAACCTAGTTCAAGCAGCTGTGAAGGTTTACCTGAGGAAAATCTTCAAATTTTGTGACCAACCGTCATGACTTTTAACTATTATCACTTGCAACATTTAAATTCTCAATAGATGATGCCACCTCTAGGAAGATTGTTAAGGAACCCTGACTCCTTCCCCAGGCTGTGGTGCTTAGAATTCCTTGCTTGCATCATCTTTGCCTGTCTATGTAGGGGGAAAAAAAAGAAGCAATTTAGCTGTAGTAATTTTTTATGTTTGTGTGCACATTTGCTTCTCTTCCAGTTGCCAAATCCAGGGGACTCTGAGATGGAAGAAAGAAGACTGGGTAGAAAGCATCTACTTTTGTATTTTTCATTAGGTCAGGGGGAGCAAGTTAATTAATTCACCCCCAGTATGAATATCCTTAAAAACAACACATTGCAGAAAGAAGAACATAGGCAAACAATCTTTCTTTTTGTTATTTGGTGCCTTGTACCCGTCTTTGTCCCTTTCCTGGTGGTTCATTTGGTGGTTACATTATATCAGGTTGCTAGAAATATTACAACTATATGTTTTACAAAATTTTCAGACATGGTAAGTGGCATAAGGAAAAGTGAATGTCAGTGAAGCAAAATCACAGCAGGATAGACAGACCCTAATCACATCAAGTTTATTTGTAGAAAGAATCCTGTTATTGTTTGTGAGACCTTAGAGACATTCTTAGCAAAGATCAGCAGAGGAGCCTTGAAGAACTAAAACCTCATACATCTCTTAAAGAAAATAAAAACCAATTAAATCCTCAAACACACCGAGGGAGACAGCTATTGTTTTCTGCTTGTGGGACAACAAACTTAGAGTGGGGGAATATTTTCAGTATTTTTAATATGCCTTTTGTACCAAAACTGGTTCTGGAGCTCAGAATTGGATGTATCCATGTTCTAATAATGCTCTGCTATGTCCCAGACTTGCTGCAGCCATTCAAAACCCAACAATTGAAGAACATTCTGTTCTCAGGCTTTTCTTCTCTGAACTATTTTAAGAAGGGATTTTTCAAATGGAAAAGGCCTGGCTAATCTCAGTTACTTTCTTTCCTCTTTTATAGTTCCAGCAAATGGTGGTCTGGATTCTCAAGAGAAGTTAGCTGGTGCAACTGTATTGTAAATGGAGTGAATGTTGATTTATTTGAATAATTTGTGTGAGTGTAATCTTTTAACATGGTTTATATTGTTGTTACAGTAGTGTAGTAGTTTTCCAGGCCATCAGAAGTGGCAGTTTCTTCGTTTATTTTTTTTTCCTTTAGAAACTCTACTAAAATAAAATATCAAATTTTTGGCTGCAGTTCACATCAGAATGTGTTAAGATATCTCTCCCTCTTATTCCAGCTCTGTCTCTCTCCCATTACACGTCAAAAATTATTTACAGCTAGATTTCAACTCAGGAAAACTTTCATTCACTGTCAGTCTGGCTAATGATTGAGTACCCCAGTGCTTCACACCCCCCCGCCCAGGTCCTTTACCCCTACCAGACAGTGACACTGATGTGCTTTACTTAGAGTATCTCACCCAAACTGCACCTGCTCACACCTGGGATCCCTGATCTGTGGCAGCAGGTCCGTCTGTGCTCGTGGGTGCCTCTGCTGCAGCTTGCAGGCTGGGGCTGCAGGATGCCAACAGCAGTGGGACTTCGGTAGCCTGAGATTGCTGGTAAAATAAACCTATGCTGCAGGAGGGCAGAAAGCAGCAGAAGGTATCCTTCTGGACTGGCCTCGGTGTCCTACCCTGCCCAAAACAAATCTTGCCTTGCATGAGACGACCTGAACCACCTGAGGGCCATGGTTATTTCCCACCTTGGAAAGACTTAGTTCGCTCCTTTCCCTGCACCCTTGGAGGCATATGTGGCAGTTGCAAGAAGTTTTTAACATATGGATTGTTGACCACCCTGGGTTAGATGACATAGATCCAACAGTTAATAGTCTGAAGTTCCTGATCTCCTCTTTAGATTTAACTTTTAGAGTTAAATTTGCTTGTTACTGTCACAGCATAAGTATCACAGGGGTAAGAAGGAAACTTGGATATTGCAATCCTGCCCAGACTCCTGACACTGCAGATATTTTTCTCCATTGTGCTTCATGATATAAAATTTTTTCAGGCAGTGCAGTTTCTATAACACAAAACACATTGATGTCAGGGTCTAGGTCAGTTCTCCTTTTAAAGCATTTATCAGATAAAGTGCAAACTGCAGAACACCAAATATATAAGAGGATGTAGGAGATAGAAAGAAGTTGTTGCTGCAGACCCAGGGACTGGTGGGGCCACTGTGTTTTAGTTAATCACAACTGATCCACTGCTCAGGAGGGTGCATGACTTAACCAGTCCCAGAACATCTAAGAGCTTCCCCATGAGTTTGGTGGGAACTAAAAACTACCACCAACCAAGTATCAGTTTTGTCTGGAGCAATGCAACTGTGGCATGTATAAGAGTAATTCCTTTGTCTGCTAAGGAGAATAAACATTGTTGGTGCCTGGTTGCCTACAAATAAGAAGCCATTAATAAATATCACTGACATAACCTATTTGTCATTTGGATGTTACTGACTTGTTTAGCCACAGGGTCACTGATCAGATTATTTTTATTTTATTTTCAGTTGTTAACTCATCAAACTGTTAAATTATTTGACTGGGCTAAGCTAAAAATGTTATAATTCATACACCTGACAGAATTTGGAACAAGTGTATGAAAGTGGTAGAGGGAAGTTATCAGAGGTGATTGGTAGATTAAACTCATTAAGGTATTGCATCTTCAGAGTCTCTGTTTATTTGGCCTTAATTCTGAACAGATATGCTGGAAGACTGTAGATCAGCAGGCATAATATTGAAAATACCATTTTTTATATAATCTGGGCTACTACCTACTTCCTGTTGGCTTGGTTTTTTGGTGTTTGATCGGGTTAGGTTTGTTTGGTTGGTTGGTTTGGTTTGGTTTTGGGTTTGGGTTTTGTTTGTGGGTTTGGTTTTTTTTTGGGGGGGGTTGGTTTGGTTTTGTTTGTTTAGAAATTACATGAAGAACAGAAATATGCATTGTTCTTTGTTATTTAAAAATTATTCCTTATCACTTGTACCTGGAAAAGTAACAGGTGATGTGACCAACACAGGCTCTGACAGAAAAACTGTCGCACTTAGGTTGTTCCTGATGGAGAGTCCATGATACCTTCTCAGTTCCTTTGCTGATTTACTGAGTAAACCTGTATCTGTGCTGATGAAATAAACATAATCATCACCTGCTGTAGACATTAATGGTGGACAACATCAGTGACCCTAAAAGATTCAGATGATGCAGAAAGGGGGAAAATATAACTATCATAACACTATAAATGTTTTAGTATCAATATGTTATCCATTATTTTTTAAATCTTTTAATATGGGTTAGGGAGCTGTAACTATAGACAAGGACAATTTTTTACTAATGCCTTTCAACCCAGCTATACTGACCTGGGGCAGGGGGCAATGTCCTTAAGCATCAAGGACACATCTCTGAGGAACTTCATCTTGTGGTAGTGTGTGCAGCAGGTGGTGACAATTCTGCCCCCATAACATGGGCAGCTCCAGCTCATCACAGGCTTTTCCCTCACCTATTTCTGTCCTAAAGTTCATAAAAACAGATGATAGTATCAACATCTCATGTTTTTCATACAGTATGCTCTTACATTTTGGATGCTGCTGGGGTATCTGCATCTCATTTGTCTCTGATTACATATCCTAATGGTTAGTGCATATATACTCGTATGAAATATTTTTTTCAGTCTGAGCTGCATTTGTTCCCTCACCCATCATGGCTCACTGTTTGGTATGTCAGGTACTTGCAAATTGCTGTATAACTGTATTTTCATACTGTTTTTCACCATAGTTGTATCCTTTTTAAACAAAATCTATCACAAGAGAATAGATACATTGCTATGGACCGTCAGTGGATATTCTAGAACTGAAGTAAATTATTATAGATTTTTTTTATACCTGAGTATCAAAAGTTGTTTCTTGTAAGCATCTTCATCAATGTATTAAAAATCAATAGTGATGTTAGACAAACAACTCTACTCCCAGATTAGACAAACCACAGTATTTCCAGAATTCAATTACCCATGTTCCTTGATGTTGTTGTGAGTCAGAGCACTCACTAGGATCAAGGACTCACAACTGAGTTTTTGTCCAGTCTAACCAAGAAATCGCGATGGAAACTCCCATGACTTCATCCTAGAATCTGCAGTAGTAATCCATATGTCCTTACACAACAATATAGCCCATTGAAGTGTGGACATATGGCACTGCTGAAATCGGGATTCTTCACTTTCTTTACAGTCTGGCCCCTTTATAGTCCTTAAAGCTGCTTCAGAGTAAAGTTTTTCCTCTTTTATATGTGGGAACTAGAGCATTATGTGATGAAATTGGATTTAGATGTCCTCTTGGACACAATCCAGTTGCCTAAACATAGGGGTTCAATGTTATACCCTATGTGGCCTCCAGCTGCTTGTCCAGGTACTTCAGTTGTCCCACCTGTCCTCAGTCATATCTGCCAGCTCTGCGTGGGTGCTCTGGATATCCTGGAGTGTCTCAGATGGCACTCTGGTTCCTGTATTTGAGCAGCTGCGCCAAGTCCCCACGTATATCTGTATATCTAGGTGCTTGAAGGCTTTTAAACTCTGGCTCTGAGTGGCCTTCCTAGAGTGGCACAGGAAGACTATAGCTAGTAGAGAAGAACCCTAAATATTCACAGGGGTAGCCTTCCACCTATACAGCTATACCTGACTAACTTCTCATATGGATATAGTTCTGATAAAATCAAAGGTTGTGTGCTGATTTTGCACCTCACTTTGTTTTGAATGCTTAGAACTGCCTCTCCCCTAATCCTGTGGTCCTCTGTACCAGTTTCATGCCAATAAGGCATACCAAGAGCTTGCTTAATTGAAGGGAGGTAAAGTCTGCTGCTTTTAATTTCAAAATTGTGCAATTGATTTATTTTACTGACTCATTGTCTTTTTATTTAATCTAGAAGCAAAGAGACAATATTTGGTATCTGCAGATTTTTTGACACTTTTTGGAAATTCCAGATACACGTCTTATTTCTGCATTAGCAATCACTAGTGTTTAAACATCACTGTAAAAAATATTAGCCTGGAAATGGCTGAAAAATGCAATACAACACTTCAGACCCACTACCATATGTAAGTGCAGTTAACTGTCGCTTCATTGACACCCACGGTGGTGCCAGTGCTAACAGCATCTGACTATGGAATCTGTTTAGCTAGTGTGGTTGTTTAATTACAAAAATACAGAAGTTCTTTGCGATTTTATAAGTAAATTTATTTGAATAATAGGATTTCTGGAGTTCCAAGGGATGCTGATCATGTCCCCAGAAGCAGATAATAGTTATCTGGTAGGTCATCTTTATATAACTGGGCATGTATGTGAGAGAAAAAGGGAACACATTTTGAAAAATAGACTGGGATTTCAGTGACTCAAAGATCTTTTTCTCTTAATCCCTTACTCTTTTAGATCTTTCTGACAATTAAAGGAAAAATTTTACTGCTCTCCCTTCACCAGCTTTTGAAGAAGTAAATTTTTTATTATTTTATCTCCAGCACAGTGTTACTTTGATATTTCTCCTTCTAAAAATGGGTTTTAGTTTAGTACAAGACCAGAAAGTTATCTGTTTCAAACATTATAGTCTGGAAACAGCAAGAGAAGTATCACTTAATTGGCTAACTTTATATCAGAATTTGGTGGATTTTACCATGCAAGTTAATCATTCATCTACTTGCTGGTCTGTAGCAAACCTAAATGGCTACTGGAAAGAGATTGCTGGCAGGGTTTGCTGAAAATGAACTACACAGATTTTAATAAAAACGAAGCTAAATACTGCTAGAATAAGTGAAACCTACTTTCTAGAGTCATAGACTCATAGAAGATACTATTTCTGCAAATATTTAGTTAAATGATGCTATAAAATTAATTTTATTGTAATTGTTTTATGATTAACTCCTACTGCTAAAAGAAAATTCCTTCTCTTTTTTTGTTTCTCTTTTTTAAAGACCTTAATGGAATAGATATTTGGAATCATTGCTCTTGCTTGGGATAGAGCTCTGATCTAGAAAGCATGCACTGAAGTTATTTTTCCTTTTACAAAACATGAATAGAAGCAAGCTTATTTATGTCTGTTAGATAAGCTAGAATGTTGCAATGATTTTTACTAATATGAGAAGAGTCTGTAAATCTGAAAGCATCCTGAGAAAAAATTCAGCTTTAGAATTTATTGAACTATTACAGAAAATAGAAATTCCAGCTTTCAGTGTTTCCCTGGACTGGAACACGACTCAAGGCACAGCACCCTGT